>CAOLHI010002897.1:0-215867 GCA_948474755.1 Ctenosaura bakeri
TGGTGAGGAAATTCGCGCAATTCGAACCCAGCTCCCGGTGGGCTTTGTACCATTGATTTACATTGAATGTCTGTATTGGTTGTTACCCATGTCAGTTTCTCTTTTAAAGAACTATAGGTTGAAAATTCCAGTAGCTGAGACCATCCCCAGACTCGCCCACACCCCTGGGTGCCGTGGGGTGTGTGTGTGCTGAAAATCCACCATTCCAGTCGAGGGACCAGCCCGAGACAACTTCTTGCTCCCGTTATCGAAGTTGGGGATCCAGTTCCAGCCGCTCCCCAACAGACTTTACAGCTACTTGCCATTTTCCCCCTTGGACTACAGTTTCTGCCATTGGGACTCTTCCACTTGCCACTCCTGCAAGTCTCATTTTGCAAAGAGCTAGCACGCCCTGGCTAGCCCGACTACGGACTTGGACATTTTGCCTGCATTCCAGCCTCATTTGGACTTATTTGCTGTTTGTTCAAGCCAACGAACTTTTCCTGTACCTAGGGGGGAGTGCGCAGAGACTCTTGCTTGCACCTTGCCTCCCCCGGACCACGAACTCTTATTCCAAGTAACCACATGGAACTGTTTGTCTTTTGGACCAATGCCCGCTATCCACCGAACTGTTGCTCTTGCCCGTTGTTGCTCTGCTCGCATCTCCACTGGAGCAGCCTCCTCTGCCCGCTTCTCCACCAGAGCAACTTCTTTGCTCGTTCTTCACCAGAATGATTTATGCCAGCTTCTCTGCTGTTTTTCCATTTTGCATTGCCGCTTTGTTTCTCTCCATTGGTGAGAGAATCTTTGTTTCATTGCTTCCATTTACCGTTATTGTTACTGTTGATTTGCATTTGCCATTCAGCCATTGTTAACTTTGTGTTTGATATGTATTTGTGTAGTTAGGTTTAGGATTGTTGATAGTTAAGGACTGTTCTTACTAGATAGTAATGTTGCAAACTCATTTATCCTTGGAGTGATACGACCCCGGAGCAGTAGTCCTATATTCAGCTCTAAATTTGATTTTAAATGTTTAATTGGAAAAATGTGTGATATTGTCCCAACACTGTCCATTTCTGGGGGTGGGGATTGTTACTCCAGTTATGACACATTTGGTGAGAGCACTAGATATCATTTTGATATCAAACAATTCAGCCTTTACTTGACCTTTCTCTGCCACCCCACCCCACATGTTTGCGAGGGTCCTCCGGACAAGCACGTACTAGGCGCGGCCGTTAATGGTTTTACATTCCAGACCCCATTGAGGCAGACAACTTAAGCCTCTTCGTTGCTTCAGGGAATACCCCATTGCAAACTCTTACAATAGACGCACGGCTCTCAGCCGAGCTATTCCTTTCAGATGAGGTATTTGCATACTGGCTATACCATTGTCATCAAGCGTTAAGCTCATCATGCAAAACTTGACCTTTTCCAACTCCTTTGTCCAGTTCCAAATTTCCTTTGTTCTCACCGAGCATGGCATAGCCTATAGGCACGATCCACCCCATAAAAAGTCCCCACTTTTGGGACCTCTTCAGAGTACTTTGGATCACCCTGGACTTCCATCTAGCCTTGTTGCCGGTTTGTCTAAGGAGCTCCCCTCAGCAAGCCATGCTGAGCTTCATCTTCTGCTATTCCCGCTTCTCTCCAGGACTACGTGAAAAGGTGTCATATTACCCACTCCCTTGAATCTCTCCGTTTCTATTTCTGAGTTAGCTAGTGCGTATGTTGTCTTATTTGCTGTTTATCTTTCAATAAAAACTGTTATTTTTGTTACTTTTAAACTTGCTTGCCTGCTCTCTGACCTGAAGCCGTATACATTGGGTAAAAGATCCTAACTGGCGTTACCCTGCCTCTCGTTAGCTGAGAGAGTGCTCGAGCTTAAATTCCCCCAACTTGTGTTTTATTTGGTAATTTGGGTGCTCCTCCTGGGACCCCTAACATACAGGGTAACACTATTATACCTCAAATTATTCCACTTTCCAAAATTATAACTCTTCTTATGGAGGTGTAACACCTTCCTCAAATATCTTCCATATTGCATCAAAATCGCTCCCTTTCATTATTCCCTTTTTGACCTCAATTCCACATGTTAACTTGTCATTAATCACAAATTGCCATACTTCTTTATACCTATCCTCTATTTGAAAATCTTGAATTTTCCATTTTCTTGAGATAATTAATCTTGCTGAAGTTAGTAAATTTGTAATTAAATCCTCCATTACCTGGATGCAATAAACCTTATCATATATAGATAAGAATGCTATACTAGGGTATATTTGTAAATTAATGTCGATTATCTGTTTAATCTCTTTAAACACCATTTGCCAAAATTTCTGTACACATCTACAACTCCACTACATATGAATAAAAGTACCAATTTCTTGGCAGCTCCTCCAACACAACCTCAAATAGTTCTTATCTATGTGATTTAGCTTTACTGGTGTTAGGTACTATCTCCAAACTAATTTATAATAATTCTCTTTTACCCGTTTGGATAAAGTTTTTAAGTAATGCTGATTTCAATTTTTCCCCCAATCCTGAATATCTACTTTTTGTGCTAATTCTTCCTCCCATATGTTTCTACGGTATTCCTCTTGATCATCGTGTTTTGACAACATTTTATATATTTCACTTGTGGTACCCTTCAAAATTTCATTTTCCTCCATACTTCCTCTTTGATTAATCATTTGTTCAAATTTAGTATATTCTCTAAAATCTTTATTATTCCTATTCCAACACCTTGTCCACTGCTCTGACTGAATACAATTGAGCCATGATATCTTTGTACCCTGCAATCTCTCCTTTATTTTATCTTTTTTCCTCATATTAATCCAGTCTTTTAATTTGTATATTCTCTGCTCTTTAATTCAATCTCTAACTCAACTCTCAAATTCACCAGAAATTTTTCCACCTTCACTACTGGAGTTAATGGTGAAGTAGCAGGCACTAACTTTTTCTTATTTTTCTTCCAAATCCCTAATATATTTTTCAAAAAGGAGTTTTCTATTTTTTCCATTTCCCTCTTAATAGGATCCCCCCCAAATATTCTCCAAATTCTTCTCTAGTTCTATTGCATCTGTTACCCTGTTTTCTGGGGGTCTCGTGAGGGACACCTAAGTGTGCTCCAAATTATACAAGTTGGGGAAATTAGCAAAGAGCACAAGCTAGCATTACAAGAGGCAGGGCAACGGAGCGAGATCTTTTACCCAATGTCTATGGGGTCAGGCCGAGTCAAGGAGCAAACAGAGTTGAAATAATAATTATTGTTTTTATTAAAATACAGCCAAACAAGTATATGCAACACACTCACACAGAGAACTATAGAAATAAAGGTTGGAGTTGGATAGAGGGATTTTTAGAGGAGTTGTTGGTTTGGGTAATACTACACCTGTCCTGAAGCCCGGGTAGTCTGCAGCAGAGGTTCGGAGGTATGAAGTTCTCAGTACATGGGACTGAGGGGAAGGCTCACCAAGCAAAGCGACAGCAAAGCAGGATGGCAGTCTCGAGCAATCAGAAGAAGCTTTCAAATTCAGGGTTTTTTATAGGGGAAAATGTGGCCGTAGGCTAGTCCGTACTTGGGGAAAACAATGAGTTTCAGGCTGGATACAAAGCCTCTGAAAGGTCAGAATTTAGCATGATTGAGTTAAGTCCAAATTGACAATAGAGTAGACAGTATGCAAACGCAGAGTGCTTGACAGATAAAGATTTGTCTAATCAAGCTGCCTGCTTGGGGCAGAGGGTTCTTTGTAAGTAGCATGCATACATAATAGGGTACTTGCCTTTGAGCGGCGGGATGGCTATTTCTGGCCTGCTTGTATTTGTTTGGAATATTACAGCGATTAGCGGCCGTGCCTGTCTGAGAGCTTGTCTGGGGGACCTCACAGCATGTGGAGAGGAATAGGTAAAGAAGGCCAAATTATTAATATCAAAGTGATATCTAATATCCCTCAAGTCTGGGCTAGAAACTGCAGTAACACATCCCTCTCTAACCAATATAAATCCTCCTTTCCTGTTATTCCATCTATGATATATCTCAATTGATTTGCATTGTAATAACATTTTGTGTTCGAGAGACCCAGTCCTCTTTCTTTTGGGGATTTATAGCAGTATGTCTTATTAATCCTCACTTTTTTATGCCCATTAGAAAAATTATTCATTAAGAACTGTCAATTTTTCAATTCTGCTTCTGATATCTGTATTGGTAATATCCTAAACAAAAGTTATCTTAGGTAATATTTTCATTTTTACTTATGCAATTCTGCCAAACCACGGTAACTTAATATTTTTGTATTCTTTTAATTTCCATTTCACTTTTGTTTTAATTTATTATATGTTTTCCTCCAATCTTTATCAATTTTTGTAATATTTGTCCTAAATATCTAACTATATCCTTTAACTTAATATCTTTTTTTAACCTTTAGAAAATCTTGTTCTTTTGTCTCAGTATATTTAAGCAGTATTAACTTCAATTTAGCCCAATTTACTTGTAGCTCTGTCATTTCCACAAATTCCTTTAAATGCTCATTTACTCTATCCATTTTCTTTAATGGATCTTTAATTGTCAACAGGGTATCATCAGCAAACAGATTTACCTTGTGCTTTTCCTTTATCCCAATCCCCTCCAAATTTTCATGCTTTCTAATAACATTCACCAAAATTTCAATAACCATTGCAAACAAGATTGGAGAGGGAGGGCAACTTTGTCTTATACTTCTAGATATTTCTGTCAATCCATCATTCACCATTTCTACCACTGTGTTATGTGAATATAATTGATTGATCAGTCCTCTCAATTTTTCACCCAAACCAAACATCTTTAGTATTATTTTTAATGCTGGCCATTCTATGCAATCAAAGGCCTTGTATATATCCAATGCCATGATTCCTGCTTTTTGTTTATTCCTCTCAATTATATTTATTTTATTCAATACTCTACCAATTAAATTTGAAAACACATTGATCTTTTTGAAGATATTTATACGTAAACTTATTTATTCTTTTTGCCACTATTGCTGTCAGTATTTTAGCATCTTGATTTATTAATGATATAGGCCTATGTGATTCTGGATATGTCAAATCTTTATCTGGTTTCAGAATCAATACTATCAAAGACTGTTCCCATGACAACGGGATCCTATTTCCATTTATTATTTTTTTATATAATACTTTCAATTTAGGTATTAAATTCTTTTTAAATGTTTCATAATTTCTTCTTCATGGTCTCTGTGACTCACACAAAATGGGTTGTCTGTGCCTGCGCAGTACCAACCAGGGAACTTTCCAGAGCTCTAGGCCTAAGATTTTGGCAGGAACCCCTTCCCTTTCCCCTGAGGGTATATAATCTGCCCCGCTGGCTTCATCCTTAGTTCCTTTTTTTCCCACCACATTTGCCACTTTGGAGCTTTCCAGTTAGCGTATTCTTTTGTCTACACCGGTATTGACCTTTTTCCTCCTTTCAACATTGCTTCGGTTCTTCTCTTGCTCGATTTATGGCATCGATAGCATCTTTCAAATGCTATCTATCATGTAATGCTAAAATATCTGACTGCGACAGGCACTCCAGGTGCCTTGCTGCCTCAGGGAGACCCACAACATGGGCGCCTATATTCATTGTCAGGCTTTCACTGCTCAGACAAGGAAAAACAGGTAGGCCCAGCTTCACGTCATCCTCTATGAGCAGGCTCTGAAGCCACCTTATGCTCTGTTTGCTTTGGCCCCCTCTGAGAACATTTCTCAGAGAACTGCAACGATGGAATCATTGAAAAAGTTGGCCTATTGTTCTTCCTTGAAGGCCCGCTCAACCTCTAAGGCAGTGCACCATGATTGACCATCCTTGGTCACGACACCAAGCCACTTCGATCATCCATCAGTATTGGCTTCCTTCACACCCAGGCCATCGACCTCCACATTGGTTAGGCCTCCCTCACCGCCACCACCTACACCAGGCCACTCCATCGGTAAGGCCTCAGCTCAACAAAAAAGGAGGAAGAACAAAGACAAATCCTCACAAAAGAAGATTAAGCCCTTAATGGTAGTTACCATCTCCAAGCCCGACTCTGCACTCCCTTCTGAATCACATTAGCGACGGGTGCCTCTCCAGTCTCCCGAACTCGAGTCTTGATCTCCTTCACGGTCTCCATCAGTCCACTCCCATGTCTCTGATGAAGAAATAGTGGACCCAACTCCCACCAGGGATCCCTATCAGGGCTCTGTTGAGGTTACTCAACCTGAGACAATGCCTCCTTCTCTACCATCCCAGGAAAACCCACCTGTTCCACCCTACTGTCTAGAGCCCTCTAGATCCCCAACCCGTTCTCTGTCCCAAAAGTGTCCCTCTTGCTCTTCCTTGAGATCATCTCCGACACCATCAACTGTTGACACCATCAATGCCGTGGGGATTCTTATCGACGTCGATCCTGGACACCCTCCTCTGACCGATCTCACTGTTCTCAATATCAAAAATGTGCTCAATATGATCACTGCCCTCATTGGTACTGTACTTACCTCTAGTACTCTCCGTCTGAGCATTCTGAGGACTTTTCATTGGAGGAAATTTACATTCCCAGCCACCATCACAGAGGCCACAGGTACTATGATGAGGTACCATCCCATCAGCATCTTAGGTCTCCACTCCTGTTGAAGCTCAACCATCTCCTCTCCCTAAGAGATCTCTGCTTCAGCCAGAGTCTACCCAACCAGCTGGTATTAGTCTATCTTCAGTTTCTGCAGTGACAACTGACAGACCTTCCTCTGCAGCTCATCATAAGTCCAGGGAACCCACCCCAGAACTCTGTGCCCCTTGGTCTCTATCCAGGTCCTCTTCCATCTCCTCTGACTCAGCCAGCCAGCCACCAGAAAAGCCTCCTGAGATGTCGGTCTCCTACAGGGAACCCATCTCTCTATCTGATGATGTCAAGGCCTTCTCCAATCTAATCTCGAGAATGGCCAAGAACCTGGGCTTCCAAACAGAGGACTCTAAAGAAACCATTGATGATCCAGTTTACCATGGACCTCAGGAAAATGCTCCATCTCTGGCAGCAATTCCACCATTACTGTACTTCCTCCACGTTTTCAAAAAACCGTGGTCATCTCCCGCCTCTACCCCTGCTATGTCAAAAAAATTGGACTCCTTCTACAAGGTCACTGACTCCAATGAGACCTGTCTCCAAACTCATCCAAAAGCAAACTCCATTATTGTAGGTGCAGCCCAAGCAAAGACCTCACAGTCTCTTCACTTCACACCACCCGACAAGGAGGGCAGGAGGCTCGATGCAATAGGTTGGTAAAACTATTCTAATGCCGTTCTCATATTCAAGATGTCAAACTACACAACCTGGATGGCGGTCTATGATCAATGGTTATGGGAGAAAAATTAAGATCTTCATCAACAGACTCCCTGATGAAGAAAGACATATGGCAGATGCCTTCATCATCAAGGCCTGCTGTCTAACTAACCAGCAAATAATGATGGCGAGACATATAGTAGACTGTACCTCAAAGGTCTTCACCTCCTCCATAACCCCTCGCCACCACTCTTGGCTTCGATCCTCCAGCCTTTCACCATCCTCCCAGACTCTGGTCAAGGACCTGCCCTTTGACTCTGCAGGCCTTTTCCACGAGACCACTGATGACAAGTTGGAGCACAAGCACCAGATGAGATCCTCAGTAAGAAAGTATGGTATGCAACCTACTCAGCAATCATCTCACTACCGTTACCGACTGGCCCCTTGCCGATATACCTCATAGCGACCTTCCCAGCCAGCTCCCACCCAGCCCCCTCATCACCTTCCCACACATCCTCAAAAAAACCACCTATAGAAAAAAGTTTGACACAACCAAATGCCAGGTTTGATGTTTTGCAGGATGATCCCCTCCTTACAGACACCACTACTTCAGAATTGTCTGCCTTGCCTCACTCTTTCTCCACGAACACAGAAGAACACCTACCATCTACATTCCTCTCCTACCACCTTCCGGACCCATATTTTGGGTCTATTCTCAGAGACCACTTCCACACCTGGTCCTCCATCACCATGGACTCTTGGGTTCTCGACATTGTTGCCGACGGTGATGTGATTGAGTTCTCCTAGATTCTTCCGGCAGGCTGGATCTGAAGCACTCCACCATCGGCCGCTCTTCTAAAGGAGATCTCTGCTCTTCAAGTGAAGGACACAATAGAGCTGATTCCACCCTCAGCTCTAAAGACCAGTTTCTCCTCCAGATATTTCCTGGTGTCTAAAAAAGGAAAAAGGCATTTGACCCATCCTCGACCTTTGCAGTATAAATTGTTACATCAAACCCCGCAAGTTCAGGATGGTGTCCCTGAAGTCCATCCTTCCCCTCCTCCAACAAGGGGATTGGTTCACCACCCTGGATCTCAAGGATGCCTACTTTCATATAGCCATTCATCAGGACCATAGGCAGTTTCTCACCTTCGTGATCGACTGTCGACCCTTCAGATTCCAAGTGCTTCCCTTTGGCCTCAGTACAGCCCCAGAGCGTTCACCAAATGCACGGTGGTTGTAGCAGCAGCCCTCAGACAGCGCAGGGTCATCCTCTTCCCTTATATCAACAACTGGATGATCATCTCCCCCTCCTGAATCAGGTTGCAGATGGACCTAGAAGTAGTCTGCTAACTCCTCCACAATTTAGGTCTCACCATCAACATCACCAAGTCTCACCTTCACCCAACCCGCCATATAAAGTTCATTGGAGCAATCCTAGATTCCACATCTCAGCTACCTTTCCCTCCACTGGAGTGCCTACATTGGATCTCCACAGTGGTATCCCTTTTGCAGCGGAATCGTTGTATGACTGCCCATGCCATACAGGTCCTGTTAGGTCTGATGGTCTCAACCACATTGGTGATTCTCCTTGCCAGACTCAATATGAGGCCTTTACAGAGTTGCTTCCTTGGCGTCCTTGACACTCTTGCTGACGATTCCTGGTGATGCCTCCGCTCTCTTTCGTGGTGGAAGGACCCTCACAACATTCAGACAGGCATGCCCTTTCACCTTCTGGAGCCCTTGTATCCATCACAACAGATGCCTCCCTCAATGACTGGGGAGCTCACTGTTGTCATCTCTCAGTGTGGGGCAGCTGGTCAAGGTCCTCCAAAACCCTCCAAATCAATGTCCTTGAGATTCTGGCTGTTCTCAAAGCCCTCAAGGCCTTTGAAGATGTAATCTCAGGTTGCACAGTGCAGATCCTAATGGACAAAAACCACAGTAACATACTATATAAACAGGCAAGGCAGTTCCCAATCATGAACACTTCTCTCCATAACCCTACTTTTCCCTCCCTTTGAGTGTCTCAAGCTAATGAGTATGTAAAGGTAGTAGCACTGCCACTCATCACAATCTCTGTGCGCCTCTTGTTTGTAGCCTGCCCCTCAGTACTCAGGGCAGGCTTACTCCATTTCCTGATGCCTCATAGTCATTGTCATTGGTTGAAGCTTCACTGGTTTCCCCCAGCTCCCCAGGATGCCAGCTTGTTGCTTCTGCATTCAGCACTGGATTGGTGCCCATGGGTTTTGGCTTCTTATTTTGCTTCCTGTTCCTCCGGATCTTTTCTTCCCCATTCTTGGAAAGGTCTGGGCAGTTGACCACTAGATGCCCCCCTTTTCCAAAGTGGAGACACAAATCCAGATGCCTTCTTGTTGCCCTTTAATGGCTCAGCTCTTGGGGCATTTTCTTGCTGTGGCTGCCTCTGTCTTTGGGTTTTGCTGGGGGGGGGGTCTGTATTGCTGTCAAGCATGCTCGACTCATTGGTGCAGGGTTTCTACTTCTCCAATCAGTAACATCCACCCCATTAACATTTTGGGGTTGTCTCACAGGACAGTCCATTCCAAGATTTCTGGCCTGAACCCCTCTTGGAAGTACTGGATCTTCGTCACCTCAGACCAATCTGGTACTTGGGGAGCCTGCCTTTGTAATTCCTCTGCATACTCGGCTACCAAGCAGTTCCCCTGTTTGATGGCCATCTGGCTTTTGCATGACAAAATGGGTCTTCGAATCTTTCTCTCAACTTGTTCAAGAACAGGTGGAAATTTCCCAATTCTGGGGCCCCTGCATCATACAGAACCACTAGCCAGTTCCAGTCTTGCCTCTCCAGTTGTTCTATTATGAATCTCACCTTAGATTCCTTGGACAGTGTGCTCCCATTCCACCATGAACTTAGCTACCTGAATAAGGAAAATCGGCAGACGATCTCCTTGATCGTCACAAATTGCCTTGAATTCTCAACCCTTGATGCAAGGGGAACTATCATCCATTGTGCCCTTGGCGTGGCACTGCCAGCTGCTTTGTCCACCACTGGCTCTCATTTGTGAGGTGCTGCCCCTTCTGTTGGTCATGCTGTTCAAATCGCCTGTGGGGGATTCCTCCCTCTCCAGCCATGCTGGCCTCCCTTCACCTCTGATTTGTAGTGCTGCCAGGATATGCCTAACCATTTCTTGGGTTTTGCCCAGTCCACTCTCAATTGCAAGACTTCCATCCCCAAACTTGGGTCCTTGGTAATTTGTGCCATTGGCCTCCCATTTATACATCCCATGGGGAAAATCTTTTGGCTCTCTTCCAAAGCCTAATGGTATTTTCTTCTGGGGACCACTGCTGGCTCATCATGCTCAGCAGGGTTTGGAAGGGGAAGTGCTTAACCTTTTCCTTCGTTCCCCTTTGTGCAGGGCATTGTCAGCCCCAACACTGCTAACCTCCACCTCCAAATCCCAGGATTCAGATTCTGGGTCAGCTGCTGCATGGACAGTCTGCATGGTGCAGCAGAACACAGCCCCAACCTTTTGGTTGGTTGCACAAAATAGTGGAATCCATCTGTCATGTGCTGCTTCTCTGTGTATCTCAAGAAAACACATGTATACTTTTGGTGATGTTTATTGGAACACAAAGGGCTAGTTAACAACTGTTGCTGTAGTCAATAATTTACATCGCTCATCTAGTTATATAGTAAAACACAATAGTTCATTACCCTCCATGCCCTTTGGTAGCTTCTCTAGGTTCATCCTGCTAACTTTTAGGTTGTTTTCTTTTGTTGAAATAGCCCCTTTCCATTAGCTACTTTGATCCTTTGAATTTCCTGCCCTATATTTTGGTATTCTAACTACATTCCCTACCCTAGTAACCTGTAGTCTAATTCTTGTAAATCACCCATTGAATGCTATTCTCAAACACAACCAAATATTTCTTAGCTAGGTTAGCTAAATGTTATTTACTGTCAACCATTTGGTAACACCTTGTGTCTCTAAGAACTTTCCCATTCATCCCAGTCACACTTGGTACATCCCACCTACATACATGTTTCCCACATCCTACAAATAATCCCATGGCATGGAGAGAGCACAATATGACACACTCACACAAGAGCTTACCAAAAGATAAAGGGAGGAAAATTGTTGATAGTGGCATTCTAGGGAATGGGCAATTATTACCGATCTGGAGAGCAGTGAAGAAAGCAGTGATGTGGTTTATACTTGCACCCAAGGATCATACTCGTTCGGAAAACAGAGCTACAGTGTGGCATTTGGCAGGCAAGATACTTCAACAAACTACTTAAAACAGAGGATTTTTATACCCAAAATCTACCTGTGGGGCATGAATGTGAATGGGTCTCTGGCCGAACAAACAATGGAAGTTGCATCAAGCATAATGGGGTCCGGACAGAGTTAATGGTCTTAGAGTTAGGTGGCAAAGAATTAATGGCTGTTGTAATAACTCTGTAATTGTGGACAGGTAAGGGAATAATACAGGGAAACATCCAGGTGTAAGGAAGAAGGGCTGAAACAATCAATTGTTTTGGTGAGCACTTCCCTTTGTTATTGTGTGATATCAGAGATGTTACAGCTTCAGCTACAGCTTCATCTTTGGATTTACCTGGTGATTGGCCTGATAATGACCTTGGCTATGCCTAGGTCTTCTGACTTACTTTGCAGAGCATGTGTTCAGTCAGTAAATTTCCTCTGCCCAGCTCGACTTTCCAGTCACCTCAGGATTCATTTTATATCAATGCCAATTAATGCCAATGCCAATTAATGTATTTGTAATGTATTTGCAAATCAAATCATATTTTGCCAATTAAGACATATCAAATCGGGGGGGGGATATGAGGGCTGGTAACACTAAAACCATTACTCTTCAACATTTTGATCGATGACTTAGATGATGGGGTGGAGGGAATCCTCATCAAGTTTGTAGATGATACAAAAGTGGAAGAAGTGTTTAACCCATTGGAACATGGGAACAGAATTCAAAAGGGCCTAGATAATTGGGTTAGATAGGGCCTAGATAGAAAATTGGACAGAAATAAACAAAATGAAATTCAATATACACAAATTCAAAATTCCACATTTAGGCCACGGAAACCAAATCCACAGGTATGGTTTGAGGGATACAGGTCCCAGCAGTATGCCATGCAAAAAGGACCTTGGGATTATTGTTAATCATAAATTGAACATGAATTAGCAGTGTGATACTGCAACAAAGAAGAGGAATGCTATTTTAGCCTGCATTAATCAAAGCATAGTTTCCAAGCTGAGGGAGGTAATAATTCCCCTATATTCTCTCTTGGTCAGGCCTGTATTCAGTTATGGACACCTCATTTTAAGAAGGACATAGAAAATCTGAAGCAGGTTCAGAGAAGGGCAACCAAGATAATAACTGATAAAGAGAACCAAATACAGTAGAGTCTCGATTATCCGTCCTTCGGTAATCCGACATTCCGGATTATCCGACATTGCGGCTGCTTGGGGGCGTGGCTGCGAAGAAACGGCAATCTTCGGAAAAGCAGAAAAGGATGACTGATTTCTTTAAATTTTCAGAGGACTGAACGTTTTATACACTACAATGTTGTTGCTGGAACGTTACTGCAATGTTACTTTTACTGTTACTGCAATAAAACTTCAATAAAACTTCAATCTGTTTGCAATTCGTAGTGATTTCAAGGCTTTTCTTAGACCCTCCGGATTATCCGACATTTTCAGCTATCCGACTATCGGTCCGCCCGTTTATGTCGGATAATCAAGACTCTACTGTACACAAGGAAAGGTTGAAGGAGCTGGGCGTGTTTAGCTTGGTGAAGAGAAGACTGGGGAGGTGGGGGTGACATGATTGACCTCTTTAAGTATATCAAGAGCTGTCACAGAGAGGAGGTCTGTTCTATGCTACCCCTGGTGGCAGGACCAGGGTTAATGGTTTTAAGTTACAGGAGAGTACATTTCAATCCAATGGGAAGGAACTTCTTGACAGTAAGAAAGGTTCAGCAATAGAATCAATTGCCCAGAGAGAAGGTGGGGTCTTCTCTGAACATCTTCAAAAAGAGGCTGGGTAGCTACCTGCTAGGGATTCTTTCACTGGAGATCCTGCTTTGAGCATGGGCTTTGACTCAATGGCCCATAAATATCCTTCCAACTTGTTACCATGATCTCTGGGGGTCCCGGGAGGGACACCTAAATAGCCAAACAGCAACACAACTATGGGGAAAATTAGCTGGAGCACTCACTAAAGCTAGTGAGAGGCAGGGTAACTTAGCAGGATCTTGCAACCCAGTGCCTACGAGGTCAGGTCAGTCAAGCAGTCAGACAGTTTAAAATAGCAAGGATGATGTTTTATTAAATACAGACAAATGTTAAAGACACCACAATCACACAGATAACTAAGGAATCAGAGAGTGACTTGGAGTAGGGATATTTAGAGGGAAATGGGTGATACGATACCTGTCTCGTAGTCCTGGAGAGGTCTGAAGACTGAGTTCATTGGTATGGAGTCTAAATACATGGGACTGAGGGGACAGTTCACCATACAAAGCAGCAGCAAGGCGGTCTGGAACTCAGGAGTGATCCGAGGAGGGTCTTGGAATCAGAGCTTTTTATAGGGTGAATTGTGACTGCAGGCCATACCTTACTCGGTGAGAACAATGCAATTTGGGAGTGGGACAAAGCCTTGGAAAAGTCAGAGTTCAGCATGATTGACTTAGAGCCAAATTAACAATAGTGTAGCCAATATGCAAATGAAGAGTGCTTAGTACAGCTTCGTCAGGTTACCTGCTCGGGGCAGGGAGCCTTTGTTAGTATCGCGCATATGCAATGAGGTGTTTGCCGGAGAGGTCCCTGAAGCAACGAACCAGCTCTGTCTGGCCTGCCTGGGTGGAGAATGGAATGTCCAGCAATTATCAGCCGTGTCTGTTTACGTGCTTGTCCGGAGGCCTCGCAAACACGTAGAGCGGGGTGGCAGAGGAAAGCCGAATTATTTGATATCAAGCGATATCGAGTGCTATCTCCGGGTAGGCCTGGACTGCAGTAACAAACTCTATTATTCTATGATTCTATGACTCCAATAGATTAATAAGAAGTATTAGAGACCAAAACTGTCCAAACATAACTCTGACTTTACTGTCCTCTACCTCCCTTGCTGAATATTCAGTGAAACAAACATTTAGTGTTAAATTTATTACAAAGATAATAAAGCTTTTCTTTTTTAAAAAAATTAAAAATAAGTTTATTATCAAGGATTATTAACATAATTTGACTGTATATTTTTTTAAAAAGCAGTAACAATAGCAGCAAGCACCAAAATTTTAGACCAAAGCAATGTACTGTGAGTTCTGTCATGTGAAAGATGTTTACTTCTCTTTTGTTCTTTTTTCCTTCTTCTAGTTGGGTTGTCCCAGCTGTCTTCAGGAATAAATTAATTGTGTCTTCCATTCCCATTAGCAGGTTCTGTAGCAAAATAGAAACTATTCCTTTTCTAACACTGACTAGTAAAGCAAAAAACAAAAAAACAAAAAACAAACAAACAGCTGGGTTCATCATTTGTGCCCCATCCCTCTCTTTCTGTTCCTAATGCTATGTGGTGTGAGTTGGTTCTGGAGACTGTAGGCCCGCTGAAATGGCTAATTCTATTTAATGTGGGAGTCTGACTGTGCCTGCGTCCTTTTCTTCCTTCATTATTGTCAGTTTCAAAATTGCTGATTTTGACAAGACAATGAAGGGAAAAAGGTCACCACAGAACTAAGCAGGCGGTGCTGGCAGCAAGATGGTGGATTGAAGCTGGTGTGCACTGGCTGGCCTGTCGGGTTTGCTTCTCTGACTTTGATGAGGAGCTGACTGTTTGCATCCACACCTGGGAGTTGACATGGCCAGCTAGATGTCACCTCCAGCACAACCTTTCAATCAAGTCAACATAATCAAAGCAATGAAGCTGTTGGGAACCTCTGACTCCAGACTGATCGCCTTTTAACAGGCTTGTGCATATTGGTCACTTTGAATCAAGGACAAAAGAAAGACTCAGATTTGTAATGTGGGGTACATAAAATGACAGGCATTGCAAAACATTAAGCACTGCAGAACTGCCAAAATCTAGACAGGATAGATTCATTTTCTATATAACTATGTTCCAGCCTACATGACATTATTCACTAGATCCAAGTGGAGAAAATTATATCAGAAAATTATTAATAAATTCCACATGTACTGTTCTGGAATGCAAGACATTTGTGATTGCCAGATGAACTAAAAGATGACCTTCTATCTTAGAAGTTACATTAACTTGGCAGTTCAAAATACCATATAATAAGCAGGGATGGACCAAAGCTAATTCATGGTAAGAGGCTGAAAGACAATGTATACCCACTGCAAACACATAAATATATACACACCCATTGCATGCACACCAAACCACCTTAGATCCCATTCAGAAGAAAGGTGGGATGTAAATTAAATTTAAAAATTAAAAATCTGCCTACAGCATCACACATGATATTTACTATGTAATCACTATGTAACAAATGCATCACTCATATCGTGATTAATATTAATATTTTTATTATATGTGTGTATGCAGTGGGTCACTCTTATCTGCGTCATCTGTTTTATCTGTAGGTATATGAGTGAAGAAGTGAATGGCAGTTCTAGGATTTACTTCTATTTGCCTCATCTCCCTATGTCCTTATTCACATGTGACATCTGTAGGAAGTAGATGTTTGTACAGTGAGACAGTAAGTGAGAATGATTAAGAGAAAGAAAGAGGGAGAGAGAAACAGAGAGTGTCCCTTCTTTATATATGGTTGCCATACCACCAGACTGGCTAGGATTAATCAGGTTTATAGGCATCCTAACCAGTGTCTGGAACAATATTTGGTCTAGATACCAAGCTTTCATTTTTT
Organism: Ctenosaura bakeri; assembly: GCA_948474755.1. Taxonomy (NCBI): domain Eukaryota; kingdom Metazoa; phylum Chordata; class Lepidosauria; order Squamata; family Iguanidae; genus Ctenosaura; species Ctenosaura bakeri. Next base: position 16,150 of record CAOLHI010002897.1, read on the forward strand.
AAAAAAGCAGTAGTTCTCTAGCACTTATAGGAGCTGAATTATAGGACAAAATGTGCAATCAATGTTCTGCTCAATAATTTTGTGAGAAACAAGCTCATCCTGGCCATTGATTGTGTTTAGCCAGTAAGTGAAGTGCCACACCTTCTGGCTGATATGTTTATGATCTGTCCTCTATCAATACAAATTTCCAGTTTCCTTGGCCAATGTCACAACTCTAAATGAAAGTCTAGCTTTTAGAGGAAAGTTTACCTGCAGTCTATTTCACAGAACTCCTTGGAAAATATCACAAAGGTCACCAGAGTAAAGTAGGAGGGATGTGAAAAGGGGTAAAAGCTACAATGCAATGATTACTTCTTAAGGGTCCATGAAATCCTTTGCTTTTCATGACTTGCTTGATGTAGCAATATTATGTATTTTTATTAGATGTATAGGGAGCAAAATTGAGGTCCATTTTATGAAAAGTACTTAGGGGTCTCTCACTGTCTGACAGAAGAGATAAAGAGCCATTCTAATCAGAGTCATAATAGTCATTGCACCTTTTCTCCACTCCACTGCTGCCCTTGCTACCACTTCCTTCACCTTAGTTTATCTTTATCCCCCCTCCCCCTCCCCTTGCCCTCCTTCTTGTCTTGCAGCAATGGCAGCATCACTGCCTTCACCTGCCTGAAGCAAGGGAGTAAGAGAAGGTTGTAAGCATAGCTGCTGTTGGAAATAGCAATCTTTGCATGCTCTCAATTCAACTCTGTAAGTTTGAGGACAAACCCCACAATTATTTCCTGTTTATTTCCTCTAGCAAGTAAGCATCCTTTGTTCTTGGAGTCTTTGTCTTTCTGTTTCTGCCCTCTTTTCCTTCTGTCTGCCTTCCTTCAAGCATGGGGCCAGGACCACTCCAGGTGACAAGCTCCAATGAAACCCTGGAATTGTTTACCTTTTTTCTTATTTGCATCAAGAACATGGATCTGTGTAGATTATGCACAAGTATCTTTGAGTAAACTACTTTTATACTCTAAAAAAACAAAAACAAAACAAAACTGAATTTGTGTTTACTTCTCAGAGTTAAGCGTGTGAGGGGCAATAAGATAGGCTGGTAAACTGTTCAAAGTTCTGTTTAGCATGCTAATTGCTCTGCTATGTAGTGGGAGCCACCAATTTTTTCTCATTTTCCAATAGCTATTTTCCAACAACTATAGGGGAGAGAAGCATGGCATAGGACAAGTCAAAGCTAGCTCAGAGAAAGACAGGAGATGCAACAAGTGAGTGCAGGAGAAAGGTGTGGCAATACAAGTGAGGTGAGTAGGAAGGAAGGAAGGAAAGGTGAGATAGTAGAGTGATAGAAACAAGGGTAGGGAAAGGCAGCAAAGGAGTATAAGAGGCACAGTGGGAAGGTGCAAGAGAGGGGAAAATGGTAACATAAAGTGAAACAAGAAAAGAAGGGAGGGTAGGGGCAAGTGGTATCGTGCAAGCAGCAAGGTAGTTCAGTAGAGATGAAGCAAGGAAGAGAGAGAGGTGCAGTTACAGAGTAAAGAGGTGGCATTTTTAAGGCATGAGGTGAGGAAAGAAAGAGGATGAGAGGATGAGAGGTGCAGTAGAAGGATGCTAGGACCACAAAAAGTGCTGGGAGAAAAACCAAATAAAACACACTGCCAGGGAAGGATGTGTTATTTGTCTTTACTTTTCCCCCCTTCATCTCCACCTGTGAATCACACAGCAATTACTCTCAGGGGCTTCCTAGGATATCTTATGTGTCTTGATCTTTTGCCATCATGAAAGAAAAAGCATAATCATTTTATGAGAATAGCATTAGGAAAAATATATCATCAGCATCTTCACCACTACCACACTAAGAATGCACACATCCACTTTACATTGTTCCTACTTTGATATTATTATACATAGCAATCTTGTACAGTAGTTTTGCTGAAAAGTAGCAATGGCCAAAGGTCACATTGTTACTTCCAGTGTGGCACCCCGGGTGAGGACCTCCAGATATCTGTGTGCATGTGTTGCTTGCATAGTGTGCCTGTATTTAATAAAGATCATTCACTATTTCCAACACGGTCTGCTTCTTGACTTGGTCTGACCCCGTAAACATTGGGTTACAAGATCCTGCTGCATTACCTTGCCCCTCGTAGTGCCAACCAGTGCTCTTGACTAATTTCCCCATCTTTAGTAATTGTAAGGTTATTTAGGTGTCCCTCCCGGGACCCCCAGTAAACAGGGTAACAGAGTGCTGGAGTAACGCGGGCAGCCCCGGTACCCCAAATTTGAGAAGGAGTCATGAACCTCCTCAAATCGGGTTGGTACTGACTTAAGGAATGGCCAGGCAAGCTACTAGAATGCAGTTAGGCAGGAACACGTGTGTGAGAGAGAATTCTCTGTGTGTGAGCTCCAGGAGCTACTCTATCGGGGTTGGAATTTATCCCCCTTTCTTGCTTGGTTTGTGTATGTCAGCCGCTCCAGCACTGACGATTGCAATGGGTGTGCACAAGCTGACCCGGGAATCACATCCCTAACTTGGGGTCTATAGTGGGCTGGGATCCAAAGTCTTAGGGTGTTAGCACGGCAGGAACAGTCTACACCCATCCAACACCATAGCAGCAAGGCACAGAAAGCACTTAATAGAGGAGACCCTCCTCCTTTCTCTCTACCCAGAGTTGAAGATGTGGGTACGTCTCGCTAGTAGTTGTTCTTGAGTTAGTGAAAGCGTGAGTGCGTCCCGCTGTGTAATTTTCTGGGTGCATCCTGATTTGCTAGCATACTAGGTGCAGGTGGTGATTCCCAACCTAGCCTACGGTTTAGAGGTTTGGCCCATGGTGTAGGAAGGTACCCCTCACCCAGAAAACCAGTTAGGGACTGTTCTGTTTGGTTCCTTGCCCCTTTTCCCCCTGCTGCTTGGCCAGGCGGCATAGTAAGTTCCGAAGTGTTTGTCTCCCCCCTTCACACAGGCGGAGTACTCCTGAGGGTCCCCTGGGTCTAGGTGACCTCCTTGTCCCTGAACCATTTCCTCGTCCTTTTGTCCCCAACGCTGTCGAGGTGGAAAACCAGGCTTGGGTGTACAAAAGTCACTTTTATTTGAGATAGGTTCCTGTCCCTCTTTCCTAAAGAAGTTCCGCAGAGTTCATTTCCCTACAGCTCCCCCAGGGGTCTAGGTGATCCTACCTGTCACTCCAGTTCCTGGTCCCGCTTTTGTGTTAGGAAGTTTAGTTGTACAGGTGTTGAAATGGCCAAGGAGAGCCCAGTCACCATCAAGGACCTCATGTTAGAGGAGGAGGTCCGAGGAATGCTAGAAAGGTGGGTGTTGAGTAAGGGGAAATTCTCCTGGAAGGACTCTATCTTCCAGACGACCGATCCCTTTACCACACTCCGTGAAGCGTACACCCTGGCGCGGAAGACAAAGAACCCATTCAGGCCATGAAAGGATGCTTTGGCTGCTTGGGGACTTTGGCTTACAGCCAGAGACGCTAGTAGTGCCCTTGTTGAGTCCCCAGGCAGGCTAGCAGAGATAGAGGAGAATGCCTGGCTTCATGCCAAGATCGAGGCACTGCGCACAGACAAGGTAACATTAATATCTGTCGCGCAGGCCTCCGCACACAAGCTTAGTGACATCACGTTAGTGGCGCAAACTTGGGAAGAGAGGCTGAGCTGGATCATGCCCGGTCTGTGGCCAAATTCATGGTGGGGCAAGTGAGAGAACAGCAGGAGGCTGTTAGTCATGTAGCGTGCCTTAAGCAGATCACTGCACTGGAGAGCCAGCTCCATACCCGTAAGGCGTTGATTTCGGCTGTGTGCCTGGAGCTGCTCCCAACTTTCTCTCAGGATTTTTCCGGGGAGCCCTTGCCAGAGGATGCTCTGGCAACCCTTCCCCATAATCCAGATTGGAGCGACCCTAAATTCCCAGTCCACCTGGTAGAGACACGGTCCATGACCAGACAGGCCACCCCCCTTGGCGAAGGCAGTTCAGAGAGGGCAGAGACACAGGAGACGCAGGTCACTGAGACTAGGGTCCCCTGGCGTGCCACAGAGGCCAAGGCAATTGCGGACCAACTGGGTCCATTGACCAGGTCCACTGGGATCATGTGGTTGAATGCAGTCATCCACTCGCATCCCACGGCCAACGGCCAGGACCTGACCCAGCTGGCTTGGCTTTGCATGTCCCCGTCCAAGCTCCCAACTCTCAAATCGGCTGTGGCAGCTTGAGGCTTGGTTAGGCTCGAGGCCCACACCTGGATGAGAGAGGTAGTTAAGATTTTGTGGCCCAGACAGAGTGCCAGCGTGCTCTATGTCATGGAGCAACAGGGTCCTCGTGAGAATCTTGAGGCTTACGTGGCACGGAAGCAGTTCCTTGCCATTCTGGCCGAGAAGGTCCCTCTGACCACCCATGGGTACGACTTTGACCACGTGGAGTTCAAGACTCTGTTGTACGGAGGCTTGAACCACAAGACCAAGATGGCCCTGGGTCTGGTGGATCTGGCCACCAACAACTGGGATGAGTTTGGAAACAACCTCCGGCAGGTCTCTGACCTGCTCCGAGAGGCTGGTTCCCTGAAACCTCCTGCAAAGCAGCACAGACGTGACCCCGGGAATTGGGAACCCATATCCGAGGTCACATACTCAAATTATGGTCCTCATTCCCAGCACCAGAAAACAGCCCTAAATTCCATTCCGTGAGGGAATTGGAACTTGCGCCCTCCACTCAACCGGCAGTGGCAGGGAAGGGATTCCCGAGGACAGCCCAGCAAGGCAAGGAACTCCTCACAGCAGCCCTCTGACCCTAAACAGCTCCCTGACTCAAACTCTCCCAGGGAGACCTCTGGTGGGTATGATCCCATGACCCAGACGTACTCCTTGGACAGAGTGAGAATCTGGCTCATGCTTAGGAAGTTCGGACTGGACATGAGCCAGTTTGACAAGAGGCCAACATTTGAGGTCATGGAAGCTCTAGAGAAGCAGCTTGGATCTGCAAGAATAGGGGTGCCCTCGGTCCTGGGATCTCCCCCAGAGGGTTCTGGCTCAACTGAAGTCCAACAAATGGGGTAGATCTAGAGTGAAGGCAGGCACTAGGACCGATAGGGAAAAGACCCCTGCCACCCCTCCTGCAGACTCTGGAGCAGTGCCAAAAGGGCTGCTCCCTAACTTGACAAGACAGGGTGAGCCCACCCCAGACATGATCCATTTGCCCGGATATGGCAGGAGGGAACTCAATCCAAGCCCTTAAGAAAAACCGAGAGCCCCAGGCACACCAGAACCAGGCAGATTGCACCTCCCCCTTACTTAGCCCCGAGTGCGAATCCAGCCACCTCGGAGACAATAGTGCTTTCAGAGCACCGAGAAGGATCGCGCCAGGCTAAGGTTCAGGAGAAAGTCCCCACAGACTCTGACAAGACACAGGACATTGCCATCATGTGTGAGAGCCAGGAAAGGGAGAACACACAGCAAGGGGAAGCCAGCCCCAAGCTTCCAAAGCTTGCCATTGTTCCCTCTCTGCACCCCCTGTTAGAGACCTGCAGTTTCCCCCAAGATTTTCTTGAAACCTTGGCAGAGAGAGTCCACCCTCTCCATGCCTTATTTCAAGGGAATTTCGTGTGAAACTGGGGATTCAAACACCAAAAGACTCCCACCCAACCGGAGCACAGGCTAGCACAGGCACTCACCCTGGCACACCCTGACTTAACACCACATGCTCCCCTTTGCTGCAGTCCATCAAGGGAGATTTCAAGCACTGTAAGCCCCAAATGCCACACGGAGGCAAATATGGCTACTGCCTTTCCCTCCACAAAGTTATTCTGGTGCCAGCTTATATTCACATTCAGTGGCACCCAATGCTTTTTTACACTAGTGATTTTGAGAAGGATCAAGCCAGTTCTTGGTTCTGCCTCAATCACCATCCTGACACAACATAAGATGCTTCGGGAGGCACTTGGATTAGATGCCAGCCTCCACCTTAAGTTGAAGGAATGGAAGGGGCAGCCGGTTGATCCCACCTCTGTGGCAATCCCAGAGCTGGAAGATCCCGGTGCCCAAAGACCCAATGTTAGTCCTGTGGCGTGGCAGACTTCCCTGAATCGCAAAGAAGTGCCAACCGTTAATTTGTCTGAGACATTTGTCTCAATCTACAAGGCGTTCGACAATGGTTGAATGGCCATTATTTAAAGGGGGATTGAAGCGGAGCGGTGACCCCTCCGAATCCCCAGCTATTGTAAATAGTCCCACCATGTAAATGGTTTTGTTAGCCTTGGTTCTGTGTTGCTTAAATAGTCATTTCTTTCTTTTACTGTTTTGGGGAAAACCCACGGGATGGCTGTCCCAAGGTCCTCCTGTCCTCTGAGGTAGATTGGGCCTTCAGAGTCAGCCCTGATACCCTGAGAAAGTCGGACCAGGACACCAGCATTCTCTCACTCCGAGGGATTGCCTTGTGCAATGGCGTCCTGGGACGATAGGGCGAGACAAGGGGGCCTCACGACCCTCTCAGTGGAACTAGGTCTGACTCTGGACTCCCGGTCTACTGCCCAGAATGACCCCCACCTGTCAGAGACCTCTCTCCTCCTTCCATCTGCAATGGCTGAGAACAATCTGAGCCCGCTACCTCGCTTACCACTCAATCTGGCTTTGAATTCCTAAATTTAGATCTAGTCTCCAATGCCACATAAGGGCAGGAAACCCACACAATTGGCTGGACGCCTGGCCCCGATGCATTGTGTCCGATTTGCATATGCTGATAGAGCATTTGCATACATATGCCCAACCATCCTGACCAATCACCGAAAGAGTTAGCGTCCGCTCTGGCAACAAGCAAGCATAACACTCACATTTCTCTGGTTTGGATAAGCTCTTTCTTTTTACCAGTTTCGGAGCCCCCACCACCAGGCAGAGAGCAAAAAACCAGAGCCTAACCTAGTTCAGTCTGAGCATGTGTATACCGCTGCCATTGCAAATGGGGCTTCAGCAAGGGCACCTTATGTGTAATTGTCCGAAACAGAGTGTCAGCGCCATGGCATGGCAGGCAGCCAAGAGCCGGCTAATAGGTCTTTACACAGAGAAGGCAGACAGGCAATAAATCAAAGGGCTTTACTTCAGCAGTAAGTAGGTAAGGCAGCAGTAAATTAAAGAGACTTTTGCAGCTGGGATATCCCTGGCTGTTACGGCACAGCCAGGCAAACAGCAAACAAAGTCCACATACCACAGAGCTTGTTCCTCAGCCAGCCGGGCAGCGTTCCAGGAAGCAAGGCAAGGGCCCCAGTAGCCCAACAGGCACACCCAAAATAGACAGTTGTGAGCCAACAAAGACCCAAGGCTGAGTGAGTGCTTTTATTAAGCAGGCCCTCACCCAGGTGCTACCTCAGCTGGAGCTTGATTGCTTGGTGTTTCCTATTTAAACGCTCTGATCTTCTGAGAGCACTCTTTTGCTTCCGATGCTGCTGGTAAGTAGGCACCTGCTCTTGAATCTCTGGGTCTAAGGCAGCCCCTGGCTCCATTGCTGGGGCTACTGGGGCCAAGGGCTCTGTGTCCAGGGCAGCCTCTGGGGTAGGCTGTGCAGCAGGCTCCATGGCAGCCTCTGGGGTGGGCTCTGCTGGTGCAGCAGGCTCCATGGCTTTGAAGTCCTCTGGTTCAGACTCAGAGCTTGAGTCCTGGAGTGCCAGGGTCCTGACACAGAGTGCTCCCTGGTGAAATACTGGATGAAGCACAGTATGCTCGCCTGGCCTCAGGTTGTCCATCTGATCCCAGAGCTTTGCAGGCCTGATCTAGCCCAGAGGTACAACGTGACTGGAGGGCTGACGTCTCCTGGAGTCTGGTCAGACCAGCTAACACCTTAAGGTGACCATGGCCTGTTGCAGTCATCCCTGCACCCTCCCATGGTTAGAAGCTCTGCCTCAGCACTTCTGCTGCAAACAGCTGCTCTGTGCCATTAATTTGCATTAATCTTCTACATTGGCTAATAATCATGTCAGTCTTATGCCAATAAGCTACAGGTCGACGGCTCCAGAGAACCAGGTCAACCCCTGGACCAGACCATCACCCCCGGGCACTGTGTGGGGGTGAAAGCTGTAATTCCGCTGCTCCAGTTGGAAGCCAGTCCCGAGGAGACCACCCGAGTCCTCTGATGCCACTGTGGGACTCCAGAAGGAGTGATCCAGCCACTCCCCAACGAATTTAAAGAACTGTTTGCCAAACTCTTTGGCTTTAAGAACTTTTGCATTTGCCTTTTGGACTATTCCTCTTGCCGACACTTTGCAAGCCGCTCCCTGCAAGGAGCTAGCGTTCCCTGGCTAGCTTGTCTGCAGACTTGGACACTTTGTTACTGTTTTGCTTTTGGAACTTTGCTGCAATGCCTCATTGGAAGGCACACCGTTGTTTCCGGACTCCAAGGAATTGTTGCATTTTGCCATTTATTGCCACCACTCATTTGCTTACTGGTCTCTATTGACGGGACAGTTTGGATATTGATTATTGCTTCATTGATGTTTGTGTGTGTGAATGTGTTTAGGTTTCGTTTTTTAGGTAGGAATGTTTTTATAAGGTAGGAATCCCTTGTGCTCACTGCAAAAGCCCCTTGGCCCAAGGAGTGATATGACCTCTGATCCTGTAGACCCCTATTTAGCGCTAAAATTGCTTTAAAATGTTTAATTGGAAAATGACTGATATTGTCCCATATCACCCATTTTCAGGGGGATTGTTACTGCAGTTTAGACCTTCTTGGAGACACCCCAAAGATATCATTTTGATATCATAATTTGGCTCTCTTCAACCACCCCCTCCACATGTTTGAGAGGCCCCCAGACAAGCACAGAACTAGGCTCAGCCACTAATTGCTGGACGTTCCATGCTCCACCCAGGCAGGCCAGAAATAGCCAGATCAATGCTTTAGGAGACCTCTCTGCAAACACCCTCATTATGTATGCACACTGTTTACAAAGAACTCCCTGCCCCGAGCAGACCACTTGGCAAGCTGAATACTCAAATGCCAAGCACTCTGCATTTGCATACTGGCTACACTATTGTTAATTTGGCTCTAACTCAATCATGCTAAATCTTGACCTTTCCAAAGCTTTGTCTCGCACCCAAAACACATTGTTCTCACTGAGTAAGGCATAGCCTTCAAGTCACATTTCTCTCTATAAAAACCCCTGATTCCGAGACCATTCTTGGATCGCTTCCGAGTTCCAGACCGCCTTGCTACCACTTTGCTTGATGAGCTTCCTCTCAGCTTCATGTGCTGAGATCCATTGAACCCCAGCATTGCTCTCTATCTTCGTTCTGGGCTTCAGGAACAGGTTTCATATCACCCGAATCAACTATCCCTCTGAAAATCCTGCTATCTTACTCACTCCTTTATTTTCCTTAGTTATCTGTGTGCATGTGTTGCTTACATTGTGTGCTTGTATTTAATAAAGATCATTCATTATTTCCAACATGGTCTGCTTCTTGACTTGGCCTCACCCCGTAAACATTGGGTTACAAGATCCTGCTGCATTGCCCTGCCTCTCGTAGTGCTAACCAGTTCTCTTGACTAATTTCCTCATCTTGTGTAATTGTAAGGTTATCTAGGTGTCCCTCCCGGGACCCCCGGTAAACAGGATAACAGTGGTATCAGAGTTAGGCTGGGCATGGATCACCCTAAGGCTCTAGGGAGTTGGTCGTAGCTTGGGAGGCTGCTCTCAAAGCAAGCCTTCACCTCGGAGCTAGACTGGGCCTGCAAAGCTTGGGGATCAGATTGACCAACCGAGGCCGGGTTTTCAATGTTTGCAGATTGCGCTTCTGTTGCTATACACTGTCTCAGGAGACTTGGCTGAGCAGTGAGGAATGAGTTAAGTCTCGTTGCTTCGCTTCACCATAGCAACCAAGTTGTAAATAACTTTCTGTTCACAGCAGGTCAGCGCGACCTCGCTACTGAGGCTGGGAATTCAGCTCTAGATTTCCTCTCACAACATGTTTGCTTCCGTTCAGATTGTTCAGCTGTATTATGTCTTTCCATGTTTGTTATGACTGTATTCATGAGATTCACACGAAGTGCAGCTGTGAAACATGTTATTGATCTGGTGTGTATGCTTTCCTACAAAAGAGGCTGTCTGACAAAGCCTGTTACTCTTCCAACATTTGCCCTCTTCCAGTCTGCTGGAACTTCTCCTGTCCTCCAAGATTTCTCAAAGATTATAGCAAGCGGTTCCGAAAGGATCTCTGCCAGCTCTTTTAATATCCTAGGATGCAATTCATCTGGCCCTGGAGACTTGAATTTATCCAGTGTGGCCAGGTATTCCTCTACCACCTCTCTACCTATTATGTGCCTCATTTCCCCTGCTTCCTCACCTGCTCCCCAAATGCCAGGTTGAGTGCTTGTATCCTTCTGGGAAAAAACTGAGGCAAAGGAGGTATTAAGTAGTGCTGCCTTTTCTCTTCCCCCTGTTAGTAATTCGCCATCTTCTCTGTGCAGCAACTCTATCGTCTCCTTCTTTTTCCTTTTGCTGCAGACATATTTTAAAAAGCCCTTTTTATTGTTTTTAATGTCTCTGGCCAGCCTAAGTTCGTTCTGTGCTTTAGCCTTTTTGACCTTCTCCCTACTTCTCCTGGCTACTTGCTTAAATTCTTCTTTGGTGGTTTTCTCCTTCTTCCATTTCCTGTACATGTTTCTCTTAACACTTAAGCTTAGCTGAGAGTTCTTTAGTCAACCATTCTGGTTTCTTCAGATGCCTTCCATTTTTCCTCCTTACTGACACAGTTTTTTTTAAATTAAATTTTTATTGATTATACAGAAAAAACAAAACAAAACAGAAAAGTAAAACACCATGTGATGCACATAATAGTGAAAAAAAGAAATTTCAACAAAAACAAGCTTACATTATTATTTCTCTCTAATACCATTACAATCATATACTTATTCAGCATATTCTATATCATACTACTTGTATACTTTTGTTACCTATCTCTAGATCTCATTCTCATTATACTCATTATTTTTATAATAATTCCATTCTTAATTCTATATTTTTCCCTTACATTTAATCTATTGCTATTACTAAATATAATCTTATTACTTAACATATCAAACTATTTCTAAAGGTAATCCCACTCCCCAAAGCCGATTGTGTTTCAACTTACTTTTTTTTGTGTTATACAAAAAATTAAACAACACAAATCCAAATAAACAAAACACCACATAATTAACAAAAAAAGTGATTAAACCCACCCCCCAGAGCCAACTTTTTATTGACTCCACTTTCCAAAATTGCCATTCTTCTTGTGAAAGGGTAGCTTTACCATCTCTTATCAAAGCTTTTTCCAAGAATATTTTCCAAATTTCTTCAAAATCATTCCCTTTTACAAGGCCTTTCATAAATCTAATTCTACAATGGCAGAAGCAGGCTGATATTCCTTCTCCCGGAGCAGAGAATAATAAAAACCCCAAAGAATCCCTTCTAAATGAAAAAAAGACTGTGAGTAATTAAGGAAAAAATATGTGGGAAGGAATGTAAGATAAGACAATGGATCAGTTTTGATTCTTCTCCAACTCCAAAAGACTCTATCTAAATTGGAAATAGTTGTTGTGATTGAGCGGGAGTAAAGCTATTTTCAGCTTCGTTGCCAGAGACACTTATGTCGTATAAGCAAAAGGGGGGGGGGAATGATAAACAACCCACTTGGAAACGACTAAAAGCAACAGAAAAACATTTAATCGTCTAGTTAGAGATTTTGAAAATATAAACTTAAACTCTAACGGAGATGAAGAAGAAACAAAAATGGCGACGAAACAGAAACTAAATGGATCTAATGAAGAAATGAAAGCTTTTATACAGAAACTTATAACAGAGTCTAATCAAGCTCTTGTAACTACAGTAACTTCTAATATAAGAGGAGAAATGAATGAGATGTATAAAAATATTTCAAAAGAAATAAAAGAATTGGACAGTAAGGTGGATGGTATAAAAAAAAAAAAACCAAGTTGATCAGCAGACAAAAACAATAGAACATGATGACAGGATTTCCCAGCTGGAGAGGCAGATCACACAGTTGCAGGATCAAAATTGACGAAATAATGTGAGAATTCGTGGTTTTGCATAGCTGCCACATGAAACTGTAAAATCCTTGAAAGAAGAAGTTCTAAAATGGCTAAAAAGTATTGTCCCTGAGATTATATGGGAACAACAGGATGTAGAGAGGATTCATCGCGTAATAGCCACGAAAAGAGGAATAACACCCAGAGACATTGTTATGAGTGTGGCAAACTTCAATAAAAAGGATGAGTTGATGAAAGTTTTCAGAAAATGTCTAGGACCATTGAAGTATGGAGAGAATACAGTGGAAATCTATAATGATTTTTGCCGGGAAACAATAATTTCCTCCTTGAACAGGGAGGAGAGACGAAATGACCACCTGCACACCAAGGTCCTTAAGCTTCGTCCCCATAAACTCATAGTCCTTTGCGATGTGGTAAAAGCTGCTCCTCGCAGTGTAATTGGTTCCGACATGAACCAAAATGCGGCGCTTATGGTCAGTGGGCTTGACCAGCCTGGTTAGTCTCTCCGTTATGTGGTTGATCTTAGCCCCAGGAAGACAGCCGACCTCTCGATTGATCTTGTCCGGTTTGCAAATTGCCGATTCGTTTCCTCTGAGCAAGGAGTTCCCAACAACCAGAACTCGCCTCCTCTGAGGATTGTCCAGGGCTCCTCGATGAGCAGGTTCTTCTAGGACTGCCTGGGCATTCTGTTGAGGCTAGGAGTGTTGATCTAGTTCCTGTTGCCAAAATTGGATTCCTTCTTGTTGACATTCTATTCCTTCCTCCTGGTGCTCCTCATCATTCATAAGGCAAAGAACTCTGAAGCGATTGTGTAGGTTGAGAGTCTCTGTTACCTTCCTGGTCCTTCTATTCCTCCGTGTGACATTCCTCCAAGCATCCGTTTCCTGGAGATAAGTGACTTGAGAAGTGCCACAGAGTTCTGTCCTGGGCCCAGTGCAATTCAACATTTTCATCTTGACTTGGATGAAGGAATAGAGGACATGCTGATCAAATTTGCAGATGCTACCAAATTGAGAGGGATTGCTAACACCCCAGACAATAGGATCAAAATTCAAAATGATCTTAACAGATTGGAAACCTGGGCCTAAGTTAACAAAATGAATTTCAGCAGAGAGAAATGTAAGGTCCTACAACTTGGGCAGAAAAAATGAAATGCACAAATAGAGGATGGGAGACCCCTGGCTGGAGGACAGTACATGTGAAAGGAATCTAGGAGTCTTAGTAGACCACAAGCTGAACATGAATCAGCAATGTGATGTGGCAGTCAGGAAAGCCAACACAATTCTTGGTTGCATCAATAGGAGTATGGTGTCTACACTGAGGAAAGTAATAGTACTACTCTATTCTGCTTTGGTCAGACCTCATCTGGAATACTGTGTCCAGTTCTAGGCATCTCATTTCAAGAATATTGACAAGATGAAGCATGTCCAGAAGAGGGTGACCAAAATGGTGAAGGGTCTGGAAGCCATGCCTATGAGGAGTGGCTTAGGGAGCTGGGTATATTTAGTCTGCAGAAGAGAAGGTTAAGAGGGGACGTGATAGCCATGCTTAAGTATTTGAAGGGATGTCATGTCAAGGAGGGAGTGGGATTGTTTTCCACTGCTCCAGAAACTAGAACAAGGAGTAATGTATTCAAACTACAGAAAAAAAGATTCCACCTAAACCTCAGGAAAAAGTTCCTGAGGATCAGAGCTATTTGTTAGTGGAATCTGCTGCCTCAGAGTGTTCTAGACTCCCCTTCTTTGGAGGTTTTTTGGAGGTTTTTAAAAAGAGACTGAATGGGAGTGCTTTGATGTGTATTCCTGCATGGCAGGGGGTTGGATTGAATGACTCCTGTGGTCTCTTCCATGATTCTATGACTATATAACCAGAGGTCAGGAAGGCAGAAAATTGCTGGAACCTACTGACTCCATTAGTGGTGACAGCCTTACCAGCTCCTGAATTTCTTCTTCATGCTCCTTGGACCTTGAACCTTTCCCTGGACTGTAGATTTTGCTTTTGGCCTCCCTCTTTGGCCTCCTCATAAATTTGGTAAATTTGGACTCAGTTGCTGTAAGCTTCCTATGGACCAGGACTGATTTAGAGAACAAACACTGTTTGCTAGTTACTGCTATCTGCCTGATTACACAGCTGTGAAGCATTGGCAGACTGCCAGCGCAGGGCAAAAACTCCACTATCAACAATTTTCCTCACTTTATGCTTCAGTTAGCTCTTGTGTGAGTGGTTGCATCTTTTTCATGCATGCCTGAACTTTTAATAAAATACATTTTAGTTTATTTTGGAATATCTGGCTGGTTCTTCCCTGTGAGGATCCTGTAAATATTGGTGGAAGGTCTCATTAGATTACCACCCCCCAGGCTTCCTAATTGAGCTAGTTCATTCCCTATTGTCACATGGAGGTACTCGCACCATAGGTGGACCCCTGAGTCACCCATGTTTGGGATAACAGCACTCTGACACTGAAGCAATGAAGGCAAATGCTATCTCAATCCACATTTAATCAAAGCATAGGTTCCAAGTCAAGGAAAGTGATAGTCCCACTATGATCTGTACTGGTGAAGCCTGATCTGGAGTACTGTGTTCAGTTTTGGCCACCTTATTTTAAGAAAGTTATAGGCAAGTTGGAGTCAGTTCAGAGAAGGATAATGGGAATGACAAGAGGTATGGAGAACAAAACATATGAGAAGTTGAAGGAGTTGGAGATGTTCAGCATGGTGAAAAGAAAACTGAGGAGGTGATATGATGGAACTGTTAAATACCTCAAGGGCTAGCAAAAAGAGGAGGGTGCAGGCTTGTTCTTTCCAGCCTCATAGAAGAAGGTTTAATGGATTTAAGTTACAGGAAGGTAGATTTTGATTGAACATTAAAAGAAACTTCTTAACAGTGAAAGCAGTTCAGCAGTGGAACCAATTGCCTAGAGAGGTGGTATAGTCTCCTTTCCTCAGTGTCTTCCAAAAGAAACTGGCCAGCTACCTGCTGGGAATCTTCTAGCTGGAGATCCTACATGAGCAGCAAGTTGAACCAGATGGCCCATGTGGCCGATTCCAACTGCACAGTTCTATGATTTAAGAATACGGACAGAAATTCTCCTACAACATTCATAGGTTGGGACAGTGCTGACTGTCCAACTTAAGAATACTCTAAAAGTGATATTGCACTATCATGCAATGTCTGTAAATGCTTTAGAAGAACCAAACCCCACTTCTTAAAAAGAAAAAGAGAAAGAAAGAAAGAAAGAAAGAAAGAAAGAAAGAGAAGAAGCAAAGTTCAAAATTATCTAGGTTTCATCTAAGTCTTTCACAGTGACACAATGGACAATGGCTCCTGGCATCCTGGCTCTGTCAGCCTAGATGAGAGGCAAAATCAAAAGCCCTACAAATGTTTCAAGTATAGATATTTGCAAGATTGCAAATAATTTGATGAAAATTCATCAATACTTATAGACCTACCTCTTTCTGAAAATAATAAAACTGAGCTTTTTCGAGCTCCCCATCAGTAAGAGCTATAATCACCTTACAGGAGGTCTCTATCTTTTGACATCCTGTCATCAGACAACTTGGTCTTTCAGTGCTTCCAAATTAAAGACAAGCTGCATTAATTTGGCTAGGGTTCTGCTCTTTCACCAGTTCTTCTTGCCTACAGAAGCTTGCATGGGACCTGAGGCACACACATGCTACTTGCAAAGCAAGCTGTGGGGGTGGGGGGAAGCACCAAGTCAGCTGAGAGACTTTACAAGCAGTGAGCACACAGTCAGTCCCACGTGAGCTTTTGTAAGTCCTTCATGCTCCCTATAGTATAGTACATGAGTTGTGCTTTTCAACCAATTCTGTTTTCTGATAGTGCTATGGTCCCAAATCTGTCTACAGGGGAAGCCTGTAGGTACCTGTACTCCTGCCAATATAATATCCTAGATTATGGGTAGTTAATACAGCAACATAAAGTTTGTCTCAGATTTTAGGATCAAAAAGAGGGAGTTTATCAATGTAACTATATTTCCCAAGCCACAATAATTTAGCAACAGCCCAACACAATGCTCTGAACGTTATGCTGAAGATATTTCCAAGTTGCAAAAGAAGAGGACTAAGGCTGAAAGACAGAGGAAAAGAATAATTCATGGAAATTAAGGTATATGTGCTCAATACTGTAGGATTTATCTCTGCAATACTGCGGGAAACCATCTTAACATGGTATGAAGAGAGAGCAGAAGATTAGCTGTTACCCTGTTCTCTGGGGGTCCCGGGAGGGGTGCCCAAATAACCAAACACAAACACAAAGTTGGGGAAATTAACTGGAGCACTCTCTTAAGCTAGTGAGAGGCAGGGTAACTTAGTAATGATCTTGTAACCCAATGTCTATGGGGTCAGGTCAGTCAAACAGTCAGACAGTTTTAAAACAGCAAATATGATGTTTTTATTAGAAGACAGACACACAGTAAAGACACCACAAACACTCACAGCTAGCTAAGGAATTAGAAATAAGAGTTTTCGGGAGAAATGGGTGATATGACACCTTTTCTCGTAGTCCTGAAGAATGGGAAGATGGTTGGGAAGAAAGCTCAGTGCGGTTTGCCGAGGGGAGCTCGTCAGAAAGAATGACAGCAAGGCGGGGTGGAAGTCCAGAGCAATCCAAGGAGGTCTCAGAATCAGGGGCTTTTTATAGGGTGAATTCTGACGTCAGGCCACAATTGAGAACAATGCGAGTTTGGAGTGTGACAAAGCTTTGGGAAAGGTCAAGTTTTACGTGATTGGCTTAGTGCAGATTTAACAATGGTGTAGCCCGTATGCAGATGCAAGGTGCTTAGCTTGGCTTTGTAAGACTATCGGCTCGAGGCCAGGCGTCTTTGTTTAGAGTCACGCTTAAGCAAGGGTGTTTGCAGGAGAGGTCCCTGAAGCAACGGAGTGGCTTTGTTCTGCCTGCCTAGGTGGAGAATGGAATGTCCAACACTTACCAGCCGCACCTGTGTATGTGTTTGTCTGGAGGTCTCGTGGAGCGGGGTGGCAACGGAAGGCCAAATGGTTTTGATATCAAAAAGAGATATCTAGTACTATCACTGGGTAGGCCTGGACTGCAGTAACAATCCCCCCCCCCGCAAAAATGGACAGTATTGGGACAATATCAAACATTTTCCAATTAAACATTTAAAACCAAATTTAGAGCCGAATAGAGGTCTACGGGTTCCGGGGTTGTATCACTCCAGGCAAGAGGCTTTTGCAACATTTCTATCTAGTAAAAGCAGTCCTTATCTAACAAAATCCTAAATCTAACCACATTCACACAGAAAAACTTAGAATTAACAATGGTAAACAGCAATTGAAGCAATATCAATGGCAATTAACAGTAGCAATGGCAATGAAGAGTGAGCAATGAACTAAAAACCCTCCCGCCAATGGAGAAAGGCAAAACAGCAATGAGAAGAGAAATAAGCAATGATGAAATACTGTAAATCCAATGCAGGGTCCAGCAATGGAAGTAATCCAAGAAGCAGACAGTTCTGTGTGGATACTAGAGCAAGAGTTCATAGTCCAGGGTAGGTGAGGTGTGAGCAAAAGTCTCTGCACCCCCCCCCCCGGGTTCAGGAAAAGTTTGGTGACTGGAGCAAACAGCGAAATAAGTCCAAATTGGGCTGGAGCAATAGCAAAATGTCCAAGTCCCTAGTCAAGCTAGCCAGGGCATGCTAGCTCTTTGCAGGATGGGGCTTGCAAAAGCGGCAAGCAGAATAGTCCAAGCAGTAAAATTTTGCAATCCGAGGAAATGGCAAAACAGTTCATCAAGTCCACTGGGGAGCGGCTGAATCACCTTGTCTGGGTCCCCAACTGCGGTAACAGGAACAAGTCGTCGTCTTGGGTTTGGCTCCTCTACTGGAACAGTGAACTCTCGGCACACACACACCCCACGGTGCTTGGGGGTGGTGGACGAGTCCAGGGATGGTCTCGGCTTTCTGGAACTGGCGACCTATAGCTTATGAAGAGAAGACTGACATGGGTTATAGCCAATGCAGATATGCAATATAAATTAATGGCACCGAGCCTGCCGGGAGCTGAGTTCGAACTCTGAAAGGGCGTTGGCGGCTATGAGGGGGAGTCCTAAGTGGGATACTGGATGCACAATTACTGGGTCCAGAATCCTTTCGTGGGTGATGTCCACCGTGAGAATTAAGCTCTGCCAGGTGGCTTGCCGCACTTTCCCCAAAGTGGCGGGATGTTCTAGCCATGACTGAAAGGGTTGCTGGCTGGCGGGGATATAAATAGCGACTGAGTTTGGGATTGTATTAGCCGTAGGATGGCTGAAACGGTAGCAAGATTGCTTGTTCGGGTCCCGCATTGATCCAGTGGTCTACAGAGGCCGCTGTTAACCTCCTTGCCCGCGAGACTGTGATCTGTGGGCCCTATCAGCACATCGGACCTTAGGTCAGGTACCAGTCGGCAGGCAAGAAGCCACACGCCTCCTCGACTCCCAACACTAGCTCGAAGCCGAAACTCCAAGCCTGATGATGTACCCGAGGGCTTGGGGTGGGCTTGCCCATATAGCACTGCTTGCTCAGTGCCGGTCCCGAACCAGCAATATCACTACCTCACAAATATAAGCT
Organism: Ctenosaura bakeri; assembly: GCA_948474755.1. Classification (NCBI taxonomy): domain Eukaryota; kingdom Metazoa; phylum Chordata; class Lepidosauria; order Squamata; family Iguanidae; genus Ctenosaura; species Ctenosaura bakeri. Next base: position 34,743 of record CAOLHI010002897.1, read on the forward strand.
GGACTCTGAGGGAAGACCTAAAGATTGACTGCCCTCGGATAGGCTTTTGAAGCCAAACTGGACAGTTAAGGCAAAACGCTATACTAACATTACACTATTTACAAACATTTACAATTGGCGCCTCGGAGCCTTTTTAATAGAATCTGCCAGCTTTGAGCTGAAAAACCTGCTTCTTGGCCCACAATGCAAGGACAATTAGACATATTGCAAGTACGATTTGGAATATTATTAAGATTATCAGAGGGTGCATTGCATACTGAGCGATTGCCTGTCCGGTGGATGACCAGTTAAAGATGTCCCACTAGGAGTGTTTCATAGTGGCTTCTAGTTCTATTGAGGTCTTTATGACCTTCTGAGCTGAATGGTCAATGTTCACGGCAATCTGTTGGAGGGAGTGCGAGACCTCCTTTATCTTATCTGCTAGGTGGCTGAGATTCCTAAGCCATAAAGACACCAGGTTCTCGTCGTTAAGATCGAATCTGACTAATTCGGACTCCGTGGGCACGTATTCGGTCTCTAAAACATAGTCCCGTATCTCCCACCAGATATAGAAATCTTGGCCAAAACAGTCCTGCACATGCTGGCCATAAAAGCATGGCTTGCCGGCACTGAGGTTGATCCACACGGGGGCACCGCTGGGCAACAACGTCACAATCTTACAGGGAGTACGCAGACAGAAACATTCACTAGTGATTTGGGCCATTACTGTATAGTTTACTGGTACCAGAATGTAATCAGAAGTGTTGCCATGACTGAAACTATCAATGCTATGGAAGCACTGTGCCCAATACTGATGAAATAGACAGCCGGACAGATCAAAGGAATGTGTACCATTGGACCAATGGTACATCGGTTGGGGTAGCAACGTGGCGTTGGCGGCTATGAGGGGGAATCCTAAGTGGGATACTGGATGCACAATTACTGGGTCCAGAATCCTTTCGTGGGCGATGTCCACCGTGAGAGTTAGGCTGTGCCAGGTGGCTTTCCGCACTTTCCCCAAAGCGGCGGGATGTTCTAGCGATTCTGGGTAGTGCTTTCTTAACAGGCTCAAGATCTCTGGGTGCATTAGTCCCATAAAGCTGGCCCGGATCACCTGAGCGGCAAAGGTGATCACGTTGCTCTGTAGTTGCGTACACTGTATGGCAACTGACAGATTGTGCGTCGTGTTCTTTAAGATGCGGCCAAGATCAGACACTATGTCACGCTCGGCGCCAACCCATTGAGGTAGCAGTTGGCTAATTAAGTCCATGCCTTTTGCCAAATTCGTCAAACCTGCAGTAGAGGATATACCAACGTCTTTTGTTTTGGTACCAATTACCCCTAACTTATTGGCTAAGACCTCATTGTTGATGGTATTAAGGATGGCGCCACCAGTCCGAATACCTCCTAGTACAGTCCCTAAGATACCTCGCTTAGGGCGAGTGTGTGGGTGGGAGAAGGACAGCCATCGTTTCTCCCAGCGTTCCCACTGTGTCCAAGCTAGTTTCAGGTAGGGCTGGCAAGCCGGAAGCACTCTAGAGATGTTGACGACGGTGAAATTTAGCATCATCGTCATAATTATGGGCTGGACGTTCGAGTATACTACCACTTCTATGTTCTTGCGAACCATGGAGCTGCCTACATACATAGCCGGTCATCTACCTGGAGGAGTGGGGGGTTGGAGGGAAGAGTACGGACACCATTTCTTCTTGTAGGAGAACTTACAACCTGTCAGGGTCTGAGTAATGTTCTGACACTTGAACAAAAATGTCTTCCATACCCATGTAGGGCAACATCTATCCATATTGAAGGTAATCATGATCAAGGCTTCCTCACGATAATTGCTCCGGACTACTTTAATAGTCATGGGAGTGGAGTCGGTTGCCATTTCTACATAAAACGTTACGTTCTTATCGGCAACTGCCATGCTTAAGCCTGCACTAAGCCTGCTACCCGAGCGTACTCGAATGTGCGTGAATAGCTTAAAAGGATACCTTTTCTGAAACCAAGGGAACAGCTGCGTTCCACGTAACAGGGTCTCGGCCTCTGTACATTAAACTGCCCACCGGTGTACTGCCTGTACATTAAACTGCCCATCGGTGTATACATAGCTGAATTCTGGAGGGACTCCAAGGACACATCCAATTAGGGAGAATAATGTGGCGGTACACAGGAATGGGCCCATTCCGTCTCCCTGTAGGGAACACAGAGATGGGGTTCTGTTACTACCATTTCTAAAAATACAAGGGGGCTATTTACAAGGGGAAGGGGGAGCGAGATGGGCCGGAGCCATCACCTCTTCAAGGGGGCTGCCATCCCGTGAAAGGGAGCAAGGCCCATCCCTTGCTTGGCTGTGCTATCGAAAGGCCTCCCTATCTGAGGGTTTCCCTTTCCAATCCTTACTCTGGGTCTCCGGAGTTACCGGCAGGAGCAGCAGCACTTGCTCCCGGGTTGGGACCCACCTACTCAAAGGGGTGCGGAGGCTGGACTCAGACCAGGTATGATGGTGACCAAGATGGAGCCATGGACTTTTCTGGCCCATCTAATGATCACCAGAGTCACAATCAGGGTGCCGCCGGAGCCCTTAAGGACAAGGTGGCAACAAAACATCTGAACAGAGGGGTGGGCAGTGGCCACAGTTACCTCCGCGTATGGGCACATTGTCTGCTAGGTTGCTAATGGGACGAGGGTTGGGGCCTCAATGGCAGCACTGCAGTGCACTGCCAAAATTCCTTTTGGTCCCTCGTCTACCTTCCACAGAAACCCATTCACATCATCAACAGTGAGCTTGTTTCCCCGCAAGAGGCTGATGCCCAAAAGGCCATCGTCCTCACCACGGTTCTCGCAAGTCCAAAGCTGAAAACAGAATGTCTCTATGGACATCGGAATGTCCTTCCAAGCTTGGACAAAGTGACCCCCACCGTATCGAGAAAGCTGGACACGTTCGGGCGTGGGTTCACCATGTCTAACCAGTTTGGGGAGCAGCACGTTCAGTGCTACACTGGAATCTACTAACAGGGTGGCAGGAGTCCCCCCAGTCTCAATGCCTGCCTTCACCCGGAACCTTCCCCACTTGTCTGGCTGCAACTTGGCCACAACATTGCGGGGAAGCCTCCTGGACCAAGGGCCTCCCTATTCTTGAAAGTCCAAGGTCGGGTAGTATCCAGCCGGGGGTGGGCCGTTCATCAAGGCCTGGACCGGCTGTTTATCGCCCGCCAAAAGCTGTTTTTCCAAAGTTTCCAAAAGCTCCGACGTGGGCCGTTTGTCAAATTGGCTCAGGTCCAATCCAACCTTATGTAGCATGCCCCAGATCTTGGCTCTATCTGAGGAGTACTTCTGTGCTGTGGGATTGTACCTGCCAGATGTCTCCTTGGGACGGCCAGACTCAGAGGGCTGTTTGGGGGCAGTGAGCTGCTGTGGAGGACTCCCTGCCCTACCTGGCTGGCTGCAGGGGTCTTTCCCTTGCCACTGCCTGTCCTGTCTGAGAGCGGGGTGCAAATTCCAATTCCCTCGCGGAATGGAATTTGGCGCAGATTTCCTATGTTGGGAGTGGGGCCCATAGTTGGAGTATGTGACCTCTGATATGGGTTCCCAGTTCCCGGCGTCTCGTCTTTGGGCCTTGATGGAGGGTCTGAGGGAGCCAGCCTCTCGCAACATGTCAGCGACCCGACGGAGGTTGTTCCCAAATTCCTCCCATGACGTCCTGGCCAGATCCACAAGACCGAAGGCCATTTTTGAATCGTGGTTCAAGCCTCTGTACAATAAAGTCTTGAATTCCACGGTGTCGAAGTGGTACCCGTGGGCGGTCAGGGGGATCTTCTCGGCCAGAATATCCAGCAGCTGCTTCCATGCCACGTAAGCTTCAGGGTTCTCACGAGGACCCTGTTGCTCCATGACATAGAGCATGCTAGCACTCTGTCCGGGCCAAAGGATCTTCACTACCTCTCTCATCCAGTCATGGGCCTCAAGTCTAACCAGGCCTCAAGCTGCCACGGCCGACTCAAGAGTAGGAAGCTCAGATGGGGACATGTAGAGACGGGCCAACTGGGTCAGGTCCTGACCATTGGCTGTTGGGTAAGAATGTATCACCGCGTTCAGCCACATGATACCGGTGGACCGAGTTAAGGGACCGAATTGGTCCGCGATGGCCTTGCCCTTGGTGGCATGCCAGGGGACCCTAGTCTCGGTGACCTGTGTCTCCTGGGTTACTGCCCTTTCAGAACTGCCTTCTTCTGCGGGGATGGTCCTGCAAGTCATGGACCGCGTCTCTACAGGGTGGACTGGGACCTTAGGGTCGCTCCAGTCCAGATTAAAGGGAGGGGAGGCCAGAGCTTCCTCCGGCAGGGGCTCCCCTGAAATGTCCTGGGCAAATGAGGGGAGCAACTCCGGGCACACAGCTGATATCAGGGCCTTGCGTGTTTGGAGCTGGCCCTCCAGTGCAGTAATTTGCTTATGGCAAGCTGCGTGACTAACAGCCTCGTGCTGTTCTTTAACCTGCCCAACCGTGAACTTGGCTGCCGCTCGGGCATGATCCAGCTCAGCCTCTAAGGTGTGGGCTTTCTCCTCCCAAGTTTGGACCACTAGAGTGAGATCTCTAAGTTTCTGAGCGGAGGCCTGCATGACAGACGCAAACGTTACTTGGTCTGCCCACAACGCCTCAATCTCGGCCTGAAGCCGGGTGTTTTCCCTCTCCATTTCTGCTAGCTTCCCCCGGTTCTTCACCCTAGTGTCTCTGGCTGCAAGCCAAAGCCCCCAAGTGGCCAACGCATCCTTTGATGGCCCGAATGGGTTCTTTGATTTACACGCCAGGGTGTAAGCTTCGTGGAAGGAGGCAAAGGGATCAGCTGACTGGAAGATAGAGTCCTTTCAGGGGCATTTCCCCTTACTCAAAACTCATCTTTCTAATTTTCCCCAGACCTCCTCCTCACACATGAGGTCCTTAATTGCAATACGGCTCTCCTTAGCCATTTCTCCTACCAAACACAACTGAACTCACTAATACACAAAGAACACGGGACCAGGAACTGGAGTGACAGGTAGGGTCACCTAGACCCCTTGGGGGAACTCAGGAGACGAACTCTCTGGAACTACCCTAGGGAAGAGAGATGGGAACCTATCTCCAGCCTGCCCAAATAAAGTCACTCTGGTACGCCCAAGCCCGGTTTTACACCTCGGCAGCACTGGTGACGAGAGGACGAGGAAACGGTTGGCGGACAGGGAGGTCACCTAGACCCAGGGAACCCTCTGGAGTACTCCGCCTGCCTGAAGGGGGGTAAGGAACACTAAGGAACTTATTACGCTGCCTGGCCAAGGAGTGGGGAAAGAGGGGCAAGGAACCCAAACCAAACCATCCCTAACTGGTTTTCTGGGTGAGGGGAACCTTCCTGCACCTCGGGACAAACCTCTAAACCCTAGACTAGGTCGGGGATCCACCCGCACCTATCACAAAGCCAGGATGCACCCGCTAACTTGAGAAGCTGGGATGCACCCAAGCCTTCTCAAACTTTAACAAACCAAAACTCAAGGGGGGGGGCAGAGGGAAGGAGTAAGGGGGGGTTCCTCCTTCCGTAAGTGCTTTTCGTGTGCCTTGCTGCTGAGATGTTGGATGCGTGTAGACTGTTTCTAACGTGCTAGACCTCAGCACTTAGAATCCCAGCCCACGATAGACCCAAGATGGGGAGGTGATTCCCAGGACAAGACAAAGAAAGGGGGACAGATTCCCACCCGACAGAGCTACTTCACACACACAGAAATCACACACACACTTGCCTGCCTACCAGCATTCTAAAACAACTAAACTGACTGTTCCCTAATTTGGTACTGCCCAATTTGAGGAGGTTCCGGATTCCTTCTCAGATTAGGGGTATCGGGGTTGCCCGCGTTGCTCCACCACTCTGTTACCCTATTCTCTGGGGGTCCCGGGAGGGGTGCCCAAATAATCAAACACAAACACAAAGTTGGGGAAATTAACTGGAGCACTCTCTTAAGCTAGCGAGAGGCAAGGTAACTTAGCAGGGATCTTGTAACTCAATGTCTATGGGGTCAGGTCAGTTAAGCAGTTAGACATGTTTTGAAATAGTAAAAATGATGTTTTTATTAGAAGACAGACAAACAGTAAAGACACCACAAACACTCACAGCTAACTAAGGAATTAGAAATAAGAGTTTTTGGGGGAAATGGGTGATATGACACCTTTTCTCATAGTCCTGAAGAACGGGAAGATGGTGGGGAAGAAAGCTCAGTGCGGTTCGTCAAGGGGAGCTCATCAGAAAGAATGACAGCAAGGTGGGGTGGAAGTCCAGAGCGATCTGAGGTGGTCTCGGAATCAGGGGCTTTTTATAGGATGAATTGTGATATCAGGCCATGCCATACTCAGCGAGAACAATGCGAATTTGGAGTGTGACAAAGCTTTGGGAAAGGTCAAGTTTTACATGATCGGCTTAGCGCAGATTTAACAATAGTGTAGCCTGTACACAGATGCAAGGTGCTTAGCTTGGCGTTGTAAGACTATCGGCTCGAGGCCAGGCGGCTTTGTTTAGAGTCGTGCTTAAGCAAGGGTGTTTGCAGGAGAGGTCCCTGAAACGACGAAGTGGCTTTGTTCTGCCTGCCTAGGTGGAGAATGGAATGTCCAACACTTACCGGCAAGTGCAAGGCTAATTAAGCATAAGGCAAGTATGACTTGAAATACAACTAATATAATTAAAGGGTGCAAGGCGAAGTGGGCGATCGCTTGCCCCGTGGATGACCAAGTGAAGGTGTCCCACCAGGATTGTTGTGATGCGGTTTCCAAATCTTCAGATGATTCAACGATTACCTTGGCGGAGTGGTTAACTGTTGGGACAGCCTCCATAAATAGGGGATTATGGTTTAGTGTGTATTTCTAATAGGCATAGCTTCTAGTATATTTCTCTAATTGCTCAGTAGCAAAATATAACGCAGGTGTGCATTCCCCAATTTGCTGTTCTCACAACATCCACTGGAAATGAAGATAGTCACTATAGTAACAACTGTGTCCTCCTGACCTGCAGCAGAGAAAATATGCTCTCGTTATCTCTAGTGTGAAACCGAACTGCTTAACTTTAGAGTCTTTGGGAATATTGCTCACTCCTGTCTTTTGAAGTCAATGTTCACTGCTCTGCAACTTTACAATAAATCTGCTACACAAGTTTATTGTCACTGTGTACAAGTCTGAAAAGAAAAGACAGGAGTCTACCATTATGCAGCCATCTACTGAAAAAGTAGAAAGCCGCCCCACCGAAGAGAAACTGGAGTCAGCGGATTCCGATGGGGCTGCTGACAGTGACTTGGCTCCTGACACCAGACCAAAATTACAGTCGTCTGTATCGGCCACTACCCCCGCAAGCGGTCAAACTTGGGAATGGGGAGAAAAACCAAGAACCTCGATGAGACAGCGCCGGAGAGCAGCCAAATGGAACACCTCACAGAGAGAACTGGCGCTCCTGGATGAAATAGTGAATATGGAAGAGGCCATGGAAAAGAAAGACGAAGAAATAACTGAGCTCCGCATGCTGTTACGTGAAATGCGTGTCAGAGAGCCAAAATCGGGAAGGACCCCGGACAGAGAACCACGAACCCCAGCCGCCGCCCCGGCAGCCATGGCACCGCAACCAGCCGGACAGCCCCAACAACCGACACCATCAGTGGCCCCAGCATTACCACCTGCGGTGCCAAGAAACATTGGTGAGTTGAAGGCTTCCTTTAATGGCAAGGGAGAAAAACTTTCTTTTTTGTTAACTATGGCATCAAATTTTATATTAGATTATGGGCATCTGTTCCAAGACGATGCTGCCAGGATCAGATACTTAAGTCAGCACTTGAAAGGAGTTGTGGCTGACTAGGTGGCCAAACTATACGATTCCCGCGCCCCTGAAACTGAGAATTTACAGCTGTTCATGAGCAATCTCCGTGAATGCTTCGAAGACCTGCACTTGCTCGAAAAAACTAAATACCAGCGGAAACGATTGAAACAAGGCAAGGGTGATGTGGGAACTTACTCCAGGGAATTTTGAAATTTGGCAGTCAAGGTACCTTGGTCTGATGAAGTCCTGATAGATATTTACAAGGACAGATTAAACCCCACCGTACTGCATGGCTACCTGATTCAAGCTAACCCACAAACCCTAATTGGATGGATTAAGCTGGCCACAGAAGTGGAAGGAATAACACAAACTGTCCAGCTGACTCAACAGAGACAAACTCAAGACCTGGGGCCCCGAAAACCCCCACGCTGTTCTACATTCCTCACTAATGAAGAAAGAAACAGACGCCTCCGATTGGGCATCTGCTGTTCCTGTGGGAAGCCGGGCCATCTCTCCAGCAACTGCCCAGAAAATCAAGCTTCCAGCAACCCGAAAGAAATACAACCCGACACGGCTAAGGAATGAGCTGTCCCTCGGAAATCTACTGCTACTAAACCGTCGACAAGACGCAGCATCAAAGACCCAGCTGCAGCCGCGGGAGATCGCGATCAACTCCTTGGGGAGAGTGATGATTCCACCTCCTCAACTTCGGATGACAACTCTGAAAACGGCTCTGAGGACTGGGACACTGCCGGAACAACATATGTAAGTAATAATAAAACCTCCCATATATTTGCAACAGTGACCCTGCCGGGGAAGGATAAAAAACTATGAATTCATAGAGCTCTAATTGACTCTGGCTGTTCCAGAAGCCTTATTCATCCAGATTTGGCTAAGGAACTTAAAATTGATTATCAGCCTCTTGAAAAAACCCATTAAATTAACTCAAATGGATGGGAGCCCAATGTCTGGGGGAGCCATTGGCCGAATCGCCACTCCCCTCTCTTTCAGAGTGGGTAGCCACAAATGCAAAATACATTTTTAGTGCCAAAAGCTGTACAATTTTGGGTTGTTTTAGGCATTGACTGGCTACGCAAATATAACCCACACATAGACTGGAATACTGGAAAGTTATTAGACCAAGACTCTCAACCTGACAAGCCACAACTCCCCGCACTTTCCCTAACCCCTGAGGAGCTATCACATATTCCTATGCACTATCAAGACCTCCAAAAAGCTTTCCACGAATGAGAGGCAGATAAGTTGCCACCTCACAGAGAATATGACTGTAAACTAAACCTGATTGAAGGCACAAAGCTCCCCAAAGCCTAAAATTTATCCTATGAGCCGCCAAGAACTGGCTGCCTTGAAGAAATTCTTAAACAAAAACTTGGCCCGCAAGTTCATTAAACCTTCTTCTGCTCCCACAGCCAGTCCAGTATTTTTCCATAAGAGAAAAGACCCTTCAGCAGATCCTAGGCTCATTGTTAACTACTCTGCCATAAACCAGTCTATTTTGCCAAACTGTTACCCTATTCCTCTCATCAAAAATGTTTTGGATCACCTAATTCAAGGAAAATATTTCACCAAACTAGACCTTAAAGAGGCTTTTCACAGAATTCAAATGCACCCTGATAGTGAATGGGTTACCACCTTCTCCACGCCTCTTGGTAACTTCCAATGGACTGTCCTACCATTTGGATTACAATCTGGACCCTCAGTTTTTCAAATGTTTCTAAATTCTCTTTTACATGACCTACTTTATGAAGGGGTTGTGATTTATCTCAATGATATTTTAATATACGCCGATTCTTTTGATAAGCACGTTTCCTTAGTCAGAACAGTCCTGCAGCGCTTAATCGATAACGGACTGGTTGCTAACTTAGCAAAATGTCAATTTGATACACAATCCTTTGATTATCTGGGATACCGCATTTGCAACCATACTATCAATATGGACCCTTCCAAAATTGATGCCATACTTAACTGGCCTGTGTCCAATTCTCTCAAACAACTACAACAATTTTTGGGCTTTGCGAATTTTTACCGGAATTTTATTCAAGATTTTGCCACCCTTGTCCTCCCCTTTACTAACCTGTTGAAAAAACCCAAAGGAACTGTGTCAAACAAAAACCACAAATTGTCCTGGTCCGCTGATTGCCAAGCTGCTTTTGATGCCTTAAAAGCAAAATTCACCTCTGAGCCTTTGCTTCTTTTCCCTGACACCTCTAAACCTTTTGTCATTCAAACTGATGCTTCTGATTTTGCCATGGCTGCAGTGTTCCTACAGCATGACGCTGATGGAGCACTTAAACCCTGTGCCTTCATCTCCAGGAAATTTACCGAACAACAGCTCAATTGGCCTATTTGGGAAAAAGAGGTTAAAGCTATCCAGTTCGCTCTGTCTACCTGGTGGCATTTACTGGAAGGCGCTCGGGTCCCCTTTGAAGTTTGGACTGATCACAGGAATTTACAAGCCTTGCAAACTGCTAGAAAACTATCTCCTAAACAAGCCCACTGGGCTGAATTTTTCCAACGCTTTCGCTTCAAAATAATTTTCAAGCCTGGCAAGTCTAACACTCTTGCAGACCCTCTCTCACGTCTGCCCTGTCACAGTCCCCTCCCAACTGCCGCCTCTCCTGAAAAGACTTTGTTCCCATCCCGACTCTCTTGCCTCTCATGTCACCACTCGTGCGCTTGCTCAAGCTAGATGTTCGGCTTCCACCCTTTGTGACTTTGCCTTGCAAGACCCCATCAAACACTCTTCTCACAAAGACCCTTGGCTTTTGTCTCACAAAGAAAATATTACTTGGGATAACAGACTCCCGTTTTACGGCTCCAAGATTTACATGTCCCCCGATGCACACCCCACCATTTTACACTGTCACCACAATACCAAACCTGCTGGTCATTTTGGATTTCTCAAAACTTTACATTCTATCCATAAGCTGTTCTGGTGGCCTGGCTTAAATTCAACTGTACAATCCTATGCAACTTGCAATGTGTGCAAATCCCCCACTTCCAAACCGCAAGGATTGTTGCAACCTCTTCCAGTCCCCTCACAACCCTGGTCTGTGATTGCATGGGATTTTATAGTTTCCCTCCCTTTGTCTTCTGGATACCGTTGTATCTGGGTCATCACTGACCATTTTTCTAAACAATGCCATTTTGTTCCACTCAAGAAAGTCCCTAATGCAGAAAGACTTGCTGACTTATTTATTCTTCATGTTTGGAGACTGCATGGCTTGCCCTCCACAATTATTTCAGACTGTGACCCAGTTTTCACTTCCAAATTTTAGACCTCCCTTTTAAAGTCTTTGGGCATCACTCAAAAACTCAGTACTGCTTATCATCCTCAAACTGATGGTCAATCTGAATGGGTTAACCGCACCCTTGAACAGTTTCTGCGTTGCTTTGTTTCTACTAATCAAAACGACTGGTCTTCTCTTTTACCTTTCACTGAATTCGCCTTTAACTCTGCTCTGTATTCTTCCTCTGGTAAAACCCCATTCGAAATTGTCTATGGCTTCCTCCCGACTCCATTCCCCCTCCCCTCCATCCCCTCCTCTTCCTCCTCCCCCCTCTCTCACTGCATGGATTGACAAGTCCTCCACAATTTGGCAGGATGTTTCTAAATCTCTATCCGCTTCAAAGGCTTCCCAGAAATGTTTTGCTGCCTCTAAACAATCTCAACACCCTGCTTATCAGCCTGGAGATCTTGTTTATCTCTCTTCTAAAAACATCACTACCCCCTCCCCTTCTAAAAAACTTTCTCCTAAATTTCTCGGCCCTTTCCCTATCAAACGCGCTGTAAACAATGTCTCCTTCGAATTGTGTTTGCCCAAATCTCTTAAAGGTGTACACCCTGTTTTTCATTGCAGCTTGCTCAAGAAGGCCCCTTCGCTGGACTCTTTGAAGACTGACTGTGTCATCCCTCCGCACTGATTCTCTTTATACTGGCATTATATTACTTGTCTCCGTTTTATATCTTCTTCTTTATTATTCTGTGTTTCTTTTGAAGGTGGGCAGGATGTCGGGATAGCCTCATAAATAGGGGATTATGGTTTAGTGTGTATTTCTAATAGGCATAGCTTCTAGTATATTTCCCTAATTGCTCAGTAGCAAAATATAACGCAGGTGTGCATTCCCCAATTTGCTGTTTTCAAAACATCCACTGGGAATGAAGATAGTCATTATAGTAACAACTGTGTCCTCCTGACCTGCAGCAGAGAAAATATGCTCTCGTTTATCTCTAGTGTGAAACCGAACTGCTTAACTTTAGAGTCTTTGGGAATATTGCTCACTCCTGTCTTTTGAAGTCAATGTTCACTGCTCTGCAACTTTACAATAAATCTGCTATACAAGTTTATTGTCACTGTGTACGAGTCTGATCCTGACATTAACTGTCAAGGCAATCTGGTGGAGGGAGTGCGAACCTCCAGAACTCTTTGTGCTAGGTGGGTGAGATTCTGTAGCCATGTAGACACAGAGATCTTGTCTTCAAGGTGGAATCCAACTAGTTCAGACTCCATGGCATGCACCCATTTTTCAAAACATAATCTCCTGCTGGAGATAGAAGTTTTTCCCAAAACGATCCTGCACGTGCTGAGAACAAAAGCAAGGGTTGCTGGTAGTGTGGTTTATTCCTACAGTCGCACGACTAGGCAATACTGTCATGTGTGAACACGGGGTTCTTAAGCAAAAGCACTCATTGTTAATCTGCACCACCACAGTGTAATTGACCAGAATTACTATATATTCAGAGACATTACTGTAGCAGAAAATATCTATATTACGAAAGCACTGTGCCCAATGGTGATGAAATAAGCAACTGGATAAATCAAAAGTGTGTGTACCATTGGACCAATGGTACATTTGTCGGGGTAGTAAAGTGGCATTGGTGGCTATTAAGGGGTGTCCTAGATGGGTTAATGGATGTAAAATTACCAGATCCAGAATCCTCTCATGTACGACTTCCACCTTGAGGGTTAGGCTCTCCCAAGTGGCGTGCCATATCTGTGCCTAAGCGGCAGGGTGTTCCAAAGATTCCGGATAGCGCTCTCTTAGCAGGCTTAGGATCTCCGGGTGCATTAATCCCATGAGGCTGGCCTGAATCACCTGAGAGACAAAGGTGATTATGTTGTGTTGTTGCAAAAGGGGAAGAGGTTTAAACTCTACAACTATAGGTATAACTACGGCTAAGACAAACTATATACACAAAAAGGGGAAACTTTGCTTACATGTGTCTGCCATCCCATGAAGGGAAGTAAGGGAGTTGCCTCACTCTTCTGCCGCCCAAAGGAGGGGGTTGCCCAGTCTGGGGGCTCTCCCTTCCAGTTCTTCGAATGTGTTTGACTGTGGGTCTCTGAAATTACTTGCAAGAGTGGCAGTGCCCACTCTAGGCTTGAGACCCTTTTGTCCAAATTAAAGTGGAGGCTTGTATCTGACCCAAGTGCCTCCTGAAGCAAGGTCTTTTCTTTTGGCAGGATGGTGATTGCGATAGAGCCATGGACTCTCTGGTCCCTCCCAAGATCACCAGAGTGAAAATGTATTGGGTGCCACTGAATATGAATTTAACCTGGCACCAGTATAGCTCTGTGGAAGGGAAGGCAGTAGCCATATCCACCTCTGTGTGGTATTTGGAACTCCCAGTTATAGTTGTTGGAGTCTCCCCTGATGGAGTGCCATTAGGAGGAGTATGTAGTGTCAAGTCAGGGTGTGCCAGGGTGAGTGTCTTTCCTAAACTGTGCTCTGGCTGGGCAGGAGCATCTCGTTGCCTGAATCCGCAGTCCCACAGGAAATGCCCTTGAAATAAGGCATGGAAAGCACATTGGATACAGTGCTTTCTCTCTGCCAAGGTTTCAAGAAAATCTCGGGAGAAACTGCAGGTCTCTAACAGGGGGCTCAGAGAGGGAACAGTGGCAAGTTCTGGAAGCTTGGGGTTAGCTTCCACTTGCTGTGTGTTCTCCTATTCCTGGCTCTCACACATACTGGCAATGTCCTGTGTTTTGTCAAATTTGGTGGGGGCTTCCTCCTGAATCTTAACCTGAACTTTCTCAGTGCTCTGAAAGTGCTATTGTCTCTGAGGTGGTTGGATTCACACTCAGGGCTATGCCAGGAGAAGGGGCAATCTGCCTGGCTCTGGTATGCCTGGGTCGCTTGGGTTTTCTGAAGGGCTTGGATTGGGTTTCCGCCCCCACCATACCCAGTCAAATGGATATTGTCCAGGGTGGGCTCACCCTGTCTCATCAGGTCTGGGCGCAGCACTTTTAGTACTGCTCCAGAGTCTGCAGGAGGGGTGGCAGAGGTCTTTTCTCTATCAGTCCTAGTGCCTGCCTTCACCCTAGATCTACCACATCTGTTGTGCGTCAGTCAAGCCACAACCCTCTGGGAGAGATCCCAGGACCGAGGGCACCCCTATCCTGACAGCTCTAAATCAGGGTAATATCCAGCTGGAGGAGGACTGCATTCACAGGCTGGCTATGTCCCAGAGGTAAATGCCTTTCGAGGGCATCAAGGAGCTCGATCATGGGTCTCCCATCGAACTGGCTCATGTCCAGTCCGAGTCTTCTCAAAATTCCCCAGATCTGCGCTCGATCAGCCGAGTAGGTCTGGGCAGTCGGGTTGTAGCCACCGGACGTCTCCCTAGGAGCGCTAGTGTCTGGGGTCTGCTTTGGGGCTGAGGGCAGCTGAGAGGAGTTCCCTGCCTTGCTGGGCTGACTGCGGGAGCCCCTAGCTTGCCACTGTCTTATTGTCCTGTCTGGGAGGAGGACGCGAATTCCAATTCCCCTTCAGGATGGAATTCGGAGCCGCCTTCCTGTGTTGGGAATGGGCTCCCAATTCCCAGCGTCATGTCTATGCTGTTTGGGAGGGGGCTTCAGAGAACCAGCCTCGCGGAGGTTGTTTCCGAATTCCTCCCAGCCAGTTGTCACGGGGTCTACCAAGCCCAGGGCCATTTTCGTTTCATGATTAAGACCTCCGTAAAGGAGAGTCTTAAACTCAACGTGATTGAAATTGTACCCTCTGGGGGCCAAGGGGACCTTCTCAGCTAACACGGCCAGAAGTTGCTTCTGTGCCACGTAAGCTTCAGGGTTCTCTCGGGGACCCTGTTGCTCCATGACATACAGAATGCTAGCGCTCTGTCTGGGCCACAAAATCCTAATCACCTCCCTCATCCAGTTGTGGGCCTCCAAGCGGACTAGCCCTTTGGCAGCCATGGCTGATTCCAGTGTGGGGACTTCCAAAGGGGACATGCACAATCGAGCCAGCTGGGTTAAGTCCTGGTCGTTGGCTGTGGGATGGGTATGGATCACGGCATTAACCCACAGGATCCCAGTGGACTTATTGAGGGGACCAAGCTGGTCCATAATTGCTTTGGCTTCGGTGGCTCTCCAGGGGACCCTTGTCTCTATCTCCTGGGTCTCCCGCAACTCGGCCCTTTCTGCGTCTCCCTCTCCTGTGGGGGCTATTCTCTTTGTCATGGACTGTGTCTCAACTGGTTGGACTAGGACCCTGTGGTCACTCCAGTCTGGGTTGTGGGGAAGGGTGGCCAGAGCATCTTCTGGCAGTGGCTTCTTGTGGGAAAAAGAGTAGAGAAGCTCAGGGCAGATGGCTGAAATTAAGGCCCTGTGAGTGTTAGGCTGGCTCTCCAAAGCCTATATCTGCCTATGGCAAGCCACGTGACTAACAGCCTCCTGCTGTTCTTTGACTTGCCCTACCATGAATTTGGCTGCAGACCTGGCGTGGGCAAGCTCAGCCTCTAAGGCGTGAGCTTTCTCCTCCCACCTCAGAGCCTGCAGAGTGGCAGCACTCAATTTTTGTGCAGTGGTCTGCATGACAGACGCAAATGTTACCTTGTCTGCGCGCAGAGCCTCCATCTTGGCATGAAGCCGGACATTCTCTTTCTCAACCTCTCCTAACCTACCAGGGTTCTTGAGGCATCTCTGGCCATCAGCCAAAGTCTCCATGTGGCCAAAGCGTCCTTTGATGGCCCAAATGGGTTCCTTGACTGGCACGCCTGAGCATATGCCTCCCTTACTGTGGCAAAGGGATCTGTCATTTGGAAGCTTGTCTCCTTCCAAGGACATTTCCCTTTGCTCAACACCCACTTCTCTAGCTTTCCTTTGACCTCCCTCTCAAGCATGAGGTCCTTCACTGCTACCTTGCTGCTCTCGGCCATTGTAAACTAACACACAAAAGGGGGACCAGGTTCTGGAGGGATGGGTAGGATAACTGAGACCCCTGGGGGATTCTAGGGAAACAAACTCTATGGAACTCAGTGAGGGAAGAGCTGTGGGAACCTAACTCCAGCCTGCCCAGAGAAACTCACTTTTCTCTGACTAAGCCTGGCCTTCCACCTCGACAGCTTAGGGACAAAAGGACAAGGAAACGGTTCAGGGACAGGGAGAGTCACTTAGACTCCGGGGGAAACCTTCATGAGTACTCTGCCTGCCAATGAAGGGGGAAAATGAACCCAGTGGTGTTACTTCCGCTATGGCACAGTGGGTCAAGACCCCCAGATATCATTTTGATATCAAACAATTCGGCCTTAGTTTGAGCTTTTTCCAGCCAACCCACTCCACGTGTTTGTGAGGTTCTCCGGACAAGCATGGACAGAGTGCAGCCGCTAATGGTTCTGCATTTCAGGCCCCATTGAGGCCAGCAACTCAAGCCTCGCTCGTAGCTTCAGGGAACTTCCGTCTGCAAACTTCACAATAGCGGCATGGCTCTCAGCCAAGCCATTCTTTTATGTTGGGCCATTAACGTACCAGCCATGCTATTGTCATCAAGAACAAATCCAGTCATGTTAAACTTGACCTTTGCCAAATCCTTTGTCTAGCGCTAAAACTCCTTTTGTTCTCACCTGGCTTGCCATAGCCAGTAGGCACAAACTCCCCTATAAAAACCCTGCATTTCCAAACGGTCTTCGGACTACTTTGGACTTCCATCCCGCCTTGCTGCCGGTTGTCTAAGGAAACTCCCCTCCGCAAGCCCCGCTGAGCTTTCTTCCCCCAGATCCCCACTTCTCTCCAGGACTACGAGACCAGGTGTCGTATTGCCTATCCTTTTGCAACTCCCGTTTCTATTTTCTCAGCTAGTTAGTTTATGTCTTGTCTTTCGTGCTTTTTGTCTTTAATATTTTTTATTATTATTTATTTATTTATTTGTATCCCGCTTCTCCAGATAGATTGAGGCGGTGAACAACTTACAAATAGCATGTATTTCGAAACATTTCTATACATGGCCCCAACAAGCTGGGTACTCACTTTACCGAGCTGCGGAAGGATGGAAGGCTGAGTCAACCTTGGAGCCGGGCAGGATCGAACTTACCACCTTGTGGCTTGCAGTACTGGCATTTAACCACTGCGCTACCAGGGCTCCATAATAAAATATTGTTTGTTATCTGGAAAACCTTGTCTAGCTGCTCTCTGACCCAACGCTGTATACATAGGGCTAAAGATCTTGCTAAAGTTACCGTGCCTCTCATTTAGCCAAGAGGGTGCTCCAGCTAATTTCCCCAATTGGTATTTCATTTGGCAAATCTGGGCACCCCTCTCGGGACCCCCCCAACATACAGGGTAACAGTGGAACTTACAGCGCCACTTGGCCAAGCAGTGGGGAAAAAGGGGCAAGGAACCAAAACTGAAGCGTCCCTAACAGTTCTTCAAGTGAGGGGTCTCCTAGCCCCTAGACAACTGAAGCCAACAAGCAGGCCTTCCTGGCTACTCCCCACAAAATCCATTATCCTGGGAAAGCATCCTGCAGCTCCCACAGAAGCCCTTCTTCAACACCGTTTTCCTGGAGTAGTCACATGACCATTTCATGGGCTGTCTCACTTTCCCATGGCTAACATGTCTCCCATTGCTTGTCATGAGTCCTTTACTTCCATGTGTGATGTCTGTGTATTCAAGCCGTCTGATCTCTCTTTTATCTGGCTGGCCCTACTCACAAGGAAAGACATGTTAACACCTGTCTAGTCTTAGACCTGGGTGAATGTATCTTGCAAAAGCCCCAGACTTCCACCTCCCTACCCTCTTGATAGCCCCCAATGAAAAACCACATTTATCAGCTTTGGTGGTTGCTCCATCCTAAAAGAATGGCTACCAAACTCAGCTTGCCGGGAGGCCAAGTCTGCTCAGAGCCAGTCTGAGAATGGCAATGAGCTGGAACTGGGTGAGGAGGAATTGTCTCTGTGAATGAAACAAAGGCCTGGCCCAGGGGGCCAGCACTACAAGGACCTGTGAAGTACCCAAATTGGGCATGGACTGCCACCATCCA
Organism: Ctenosaura bakeri; assembly: GCA_948474755.1. Taxonomy (NCBI): domain Eukaryota; kingdom Metazoa; phylum Chordata; class Lepidosauria; order Squamata; family Iguanidae; genus Ctenosaura; species Ctenosaura bakeri. Next base: position 52,820 of record CAOLHI010002897.1, read on the forward strand.
GGGCTCTGAGCCTAATCACCGAGCCCTTCCCGGTTTGGTCACATTGGGATTGCCTGATAAGAATACTGATTGCCTTTTTTTGATAGAGAGACATCAGACACCAGCTAAGCCCTCCCCAACTGGTCCCGCTTAGAACTGGCCACAAGTTTACCAACCCTAAGGGCCCCAAAGAAGATAGTGGTGAAGGCAGGTATAAACAGCGATGTCACATACCCAGAACTACAAATAGCTGGCAGAAGTCTGCTGAGCCTCCATAATAACTGAAAGGAAATGGACCTCCTGGAATCCTACCTGTGGAGGACCCCTCACATGTACCTTGCCATAGTTCTCCTCACAAGAAAAGAGTTACATGAGTCTCCAAACCCCTGGATCTTATTGAAAAAGGATACGCCTGCCAAGTGGATGGATGTGGTCCTAGGAGCCACACCTGATTCCTTGAGGTGCACTAAGAATTGGAAAACCTGCCACTCAGATGCTGGGCCCTTAATTCTTGCAGAAGACTTGGAATCTATTGAGTGCCCTACTATATACCCTGAAGGTTGCAGGGGCTACAGATTGTAATACTTTCTTCATTACGGTGATCTAAGCTGCCATAGGTTGTCTGAGAACGGTGTTGTCTGCTGGTCTACCGCTGAAGCCAAGGCTCAAAACCTGCTTCCCTGAAACTGAGATAAAAAATCTGTGATCCTGTTATCCAGGCCCAGCACAGAACAAACTGAGAATGTAATATTAGCTGATAAACCAACACAAGCTTCATAACCAAGCTCACGACCCATTCTGAATGAGACAACTTCCTATTGAGGACACTGACAACAGCCTGATTATCACACTAAAAACAAACTGTCTTATTGCAGAACTGTTCAGTCCAGATAGTGGCTGCAACTACAATGGGGAAAAGCTCCAACAAAGTGAGGTCCCTGACAATGTCTGAAAACAACCAGTCCTCAGGCCACTACTGGGCACACCAGGGGCTACAAAAATATACCCCAGAAACTCCTCCTGCTGCCACATCAGAGTGTATGTGCAACCCTGCCCCTGGTTCTAACCTGTCCTGCCACATACACACTCCATTGAATTGTTCTAGAAAATGAACCCAAACACACAAGTCATCTTTGACCCCTTTTGTGAGGCTGGTGTGGTGGTGCTGTGCCCTGACCCACACAGTCAGGGAAGCCAGTCTGGTACAAAAGCCCCTGCTGAGGGGCAGAACTTTCCAAGAAAAGTTGAGGTGACCAAGTAGCACCTGTACCTACTTGAGTGAAGCATTTTTATGTTCCAACATAACTGCAATGAGCAACCTAAGCCCTGCCATCTTCTCTGGAGCAAGCAGGATACATCTCGCATGGGTACTTGCAAGATTCCTAAGTAGGCTCCTAAGGAGCTGGATGGGTCCTCTGTCTTCTCGTGCACTAGTGGGATACTCAGTTCTTCTCCTAAGGACTTAAAAATGTGAAGCAGCATGGCACACTAATCACCCCCCACTCTGCTCAACATTAGAAAATCATCCAAGTAATGTGTAACAGAAGAAGAACTGGCTCATGTCCTAACCTAACAGCCCATTCCGGAAACATGCTGAATGCCTCGAAGGCAGAGCAGACAATGGCACACCCCATAGGCATGGACTTATCATAATACCAGTTCCCCAGGAACTTAAAGCCCAACAAGCAGAAGTCATCTGTGTGAACTGGCAGCAAGCGGAATGCTGACATAATGTTGCATTTTGCAATGAGCGTGCCTGGGTCACATGTGCTCACCAGAAGCACTGCTTGGTCAAAAGAAGAATAATGCACCTAGTAGTACTGTGGTGGGATGGCATCGTTGACCAAGGACCCTTTTGGTGAACTCTCAAGCAGTTCTCGCAGAGGTGCTCGAACTTACATCTGGCACTTTGTGTTACCGCAGTTTCTAGCCCGGACTTGTGGGATATTAGATATCAGTTTGATATCAATAATTTGGCCTTCTTTACCCATTCCTCTCCACGTGCTGCGAGGCCCCCGGACAAGCTTGCAGACAGGCACGGCTGCTAATCACTGTAATATTCCACACAAATACAGGCAGGCCAGAAATAGCCGTCCCGCTGCTTCAGGAGACCGCAAGGCAAGTACCCTATTAAGTATGCACACTACTTACAAAGAACTCCCTGCCCCAAAAAGGCAGCTTGATTAGATGAATACTCATCTGTCAAGCACTCTGTGTTTGCATACTGGCTACTCTATTGACAATTTGGACTTAACTCAATCATGCTAAATTCTGATCTTTCGGAGGCTTTGTCTCCAGCCCGAAACTCATTGTTTTCCCCAAGTATGGACAAGCCTACGGCCACATTTTCCCCTATAAGAACCCCTAACTTTGAAAGCTTCTTCAGATGGCTCACGACTTCCATCCCGCCTTGCTGCTGCTTTGCTTGGCAAGCCTTCCCCTCAGTCCCACGTACTGAGAACTTCATCTCTACGAACTTCTGCTGCAGACTACCCGGGCTTCAGGACAGGTGTAGTATTACCCAAACCAACAACTCTAAAAATCACTCTATCCCACTCCAACCTGTATTTCTATAGTTATCTGAGTGAGTGTGCTGCATACACTGTTTGATTGTATTTTAATAAAGACAACAATTATTATTCCACTTCTGTTTGCTCCTTGACTCGGCCTGACCCCGTAGACATTGGGTAAAAGATCTCGCTCTGTTGCCCTGCCTCTCATATCGCTAGCTTGTGCTCTTTGACTAATTTCCCCAACTTGTATAATTTGGAGTGCACTTAGGTGCCTCTCACGGGACCCCCAGAAAACAGGGTAACAGATGGCATTTTCCTTGGTTGAATTCCCAACACACCTACATGTAGGAGTCCTTCTTGCCACCCCAATGAAAAGGCTTCACTGGTTTCACCTTGCTCTTGATGTGGGGGCCTACCAGCACTAGCCAGAGCTTATCGTTGATAAAGTTCCACTGAGCTAGGTTGTACTATGAGGCCATTTTTTAAAAAACAATGTTGTACTTAACGGCTGCGGTATTGCCTGCCAGAGCCTGATCTTTGAGATTGCCAAGTTGGTAGGACAAATGCTAGCCCCTCTCAAGGTAGATTACCTGAACCATGCCCATGAACACCATATAGCCAGCTAACCAGTTAAGGAATGTGTGCTCCACCCCAAAACCTTTCTCATTCTTCTTTTTCTGCTCCTACTTGGGTAGCCGCCTCTCATCCCCTTTTGGGTTGAGAAGAGAAAATATATCAACACAGAAACCATTAAGAATCAATTCCCTTGTCTTCCTATCAAGGTGGATGCCTGGAGGGTCCTTGTGATTCCCATAAGCTGGAGGGAGTGCAGAGGACTCTTCTTCTGCATCTGTGACCCATGTTGACCCCACTCTCCCCGATGAGCAGAATCACCAGGTTGCCTTCTCCTAATGGCCCAGGCAGGGAGCCCTGGTACATTGGCTGCAGCCCTCCAGGGTTTGAATTCATTGGCTGCCCCAAATTTCTCCCAGTAGGCTGCATGAGCTGCGCAGCCCCCTGGAAGAAGACGCAAGGTCCAGCATAGCTGGACATACTGCAGCCACATGGCCTCACCCAGAGCCACAACTCAATCACCTGGTAAGTCAGGCAGGTGCTTCCTCAGAGTCCATTGCAGCAGTTTCCAGTAGATGGCATTTGGAGTTATTTTAACTAATATTAATTTCAATCTGATTTTTTTTTTAAAAAAAAACTAAGTTAATAATCCAAAATCAAAATTATAAGAATCCAGAATAAGTTATTAGTTAAGGTCAATCAAAGAGAAATTTTAACAGCCATTCAACTTCCATTGTAAACGTAAAATTAATTCTTTCCATCATGCCAAAGGGCAAAATTGTTTCTTTAAATCCACAGGTACAGAAGGAGAAGGAGAAGAAGAAGAACCACTACCTCTCTTTCCAAAAATTAGTGATAGCTCTATTGACTTTATTATATAAATATCAAAGTTCGTGTGTTTGTCTGTGTCAAGTGAAGACCTCATATGATTGGCTGTGTCCAGCAAAGACCTCATATGATTAGCTGCCTGAGAACATTCAATGGAATCTTGGGTTTGCAATTTAGATAGGGGTCTTTAGAATTCTCAGCCAGAGAGCTCTGAATAGGTCAGTTGCTATAGAGATGAGGCCTAGCAGCAAGGAGGAAGGCAGTGTTTTCCTTCAGGAACCCAACTTCTATATGTTAATAACTCTGAATACAGATTGGATTGGAAAATATGGGGAAAAGTTACAGACACAGGATCTCAAATCTTTCTAACAAGTATTATCTATGAGAAAATAAAATCCCAGGCAATGCTGGGTATATATGCTAGTCCTTCATGAATCTAAAAGGTAAACAGAGGGGAAAAAAAGGTTGAAATAATTAAGTTGTCCTTTACATAGTCATCTAAAAAGATACTCTTACTTTAAATTCTCCACCCTGTGAGAAGACACTTTAACCATTGGGAAATAAATTCAACTGTTGTAAACAGGTGCTTCTTTCCTTTATTTTTCGATCAAAAATAATAAGTTTCACACTTCTTCTTGCAAGACATCCAGACAAAGGTTAATGTAATGTTAATAAAAGGGGTATAAAATACTCATCCTCAGGCTCCTTTGTTACCCCACAGGCATACCCTGTCCCAGGGACTATAACTTTGATATCAAATATGCCTGCCATGCCAGAGAGGTTGCCAAATGGCCAAAAATAGGTCAGGCCAAGAAAATCCACAGTCACATTCCCCTAGGGAGCCTCAGGCTAAACACATCAACACGGACAAAGGGTCTTCAGTGAAAGAAGGGATAATTGGGTTTTCCCCAGGTTGAGCAACTCCATTGTTAGTAAACCCTGCTGCATAAGCCAATCATGCAAACTACCAAGTTGCTATTGTGTGGCATTTCTCCCTTTATTTTGACCATTGTTCTTCTCAGAAGAGGGCCTGCCCTTGAGGTATGTTCTGCCCTATAAGTAATCCCAGTTTTTGAGGGTCTCTTTTGAGAACTCCCTGCCACGATAGCAGACCAGCAAACTATTAGGCGAGTGATCCCCTTAGCAGCTAGTCTTCGCTGAGCTCCATTCTTCTCGCCACTTCCTGGACTGAAGACTTCAGGATAGGTGCAGTATCACAGCCTTTACACCCTCTCCACTGAATCCCCTATCAATTTTCACCTCTTTCCTTTCTCAGTAGGCCTTGTGTGCATGAGGGAGTGAGTGCATTGGTACGTGAGAATACATTTATTAATAAAATCCATTTATTGGTATGATTGTCTGGCTTTTTGCTTGGTTTGACCCTGAAAAAATTGGGTAAAAGATCCTGTTGGGTTACCCAACCCCTTGTTTGGCTACAGCCAGTGCTCTGCTGATTTCCCCTGTTACGCTGTTCTCTGGGGATCCCGGGAGGGGCACCCAAATAACCAAATGCAAAATACAAGATGGGGAAATTAACTTGAGCACTCTCTTAAGCTAGTGAGAGGCAGGGTAACTTAGCAGGGATCTTGCCACCCAATGTCTACGGGGTCAGGTGAGAAGAGCAGTCAGACAGGTTTTAAACTAGTAAAATGATATTTTTATTAAAGGACAAACAACAAAAAAGACACCACAAACAAGCAGCTAACTAGATATTAGAAATGAGAGTTTCGGGGAAAATGGGTGATAGGACACCTTTTCTCGTAGTCCTGAAGAGGTTGCAGATTGCAGGGAAGAAAGCTCAGCGCAGTTCGCTGAGGGGAGCTCGTCAGACCAAGCGACAGCAAGGCGGGATGGAAGTCCAGAGCGATTCAAGTTGGTCTCAGAATTGGGGGCTTTTTATAGGGTGAATTGTGCCTACAGGCCATGCCATGCTTGGTGAGAACAATGCGAGTTTGGAGTGGGACAAAAAGTTGGGAAAGGCCAAGTTTTACATCATTGGCTTAGCGCAGGTTTAACAATAGTATAGCCAGTATGCAAATAGCTTGGCATTGTAAGACTGTTGGCTCGAGGCCAGGTGTCTTTGTGTAGAGTCACGCTTAAGCAATGGGTGTCTGCAGGGAGGTCCCTGAAGCAACGGAGTGGCTTTGTTCTGCCTGCCTAGGTGGAGAATGGAATGTCCAACACTTACCGGCCGTGCCTGTGTACGTACTTGTTGCAAACACGTGGAGCGGGCTGGCAGAGGAAGGCCAAATGATTTTGATATCAAAAAGAGACATCTAGTGCTGTCACTGGGTAGGCCTGAACCATAGTAACACCCCAATCTTTGCATCATTGGAGTGAATCAAGGTGTCCCCCAGTGGATCCCCAGAAACCCAGATTGAATGGTAGAGTAACGTGGGCAACCCCAGCACCCCTAATCTGAGTGGAAGTTGTGACTCAGACAGATAGCTCGGTGCTGATGTAGAGAACAGCCAACTAAAAGCCTAGAGTGTTAAGAAACATGTGTGTATGTGATTGTGGAGTGATTGAGCCACAGGGTTACTGTCGGGGTTGGGAATCTCTCCTCCTTTCTATCTTGGTTTGTGTATGGCAGCAGCTCCTACATGGTCACTAGTGTAGCAGTGAATCATGGCAGATCGCAAGGGCTGTACACAAGCTGTCTTGGGAATCTCCCCCTTACTTGCAGATTATCATGGGGTGGGACCCTGAGAGCTAGTGGATAGGCCAGGTTAGCCCCCCCCACACACACACTGGTTACAGTAGGCACACACGACCGCAGGGAAGGTCCGGAAACAAAGCGGCTGGTGAGTTGTGGACTGTCAGGAATTGTAGGTGCAGGTGGTGATTCCTGACCTAGTGAAAGGTGCCGGTGGTGATTCCTGGCCTGAAGCAGGGTTTCTAGAAGTTTAGTCCCGAGGTAGAGGAAGGGCCTCCTCACTCGAAAAACTGACTTAGGGATGATCCAGTTAGGTTCCGTTCCCGTCTCTCCATGCTGCTTGGCCGGGCAGCACAATAAAAGTTCCGTCAGGGTTTGTGTCCCCCCTTCAGCTTAGGAGGGGTCTAGTAGAAAGTTCCCCCCCCAAAGGATGAGAGTTGTCCTCCCTGTCCCTGGATCACATCTCTACCTTTTGCTTAGCGCGTGGGCAGCAAGCCCCAGCTCATAAAAGGCAAAAGGGCACTTTGGGAGGCTGTAGAATGGTCCCTAACCCCCTTCCCTAGAGTAAGTTCCTTTTTTTTATTTGTTTATAAAAAGAATGAAAAATAATACAGCATTCCTAACAGACATATTTCCAATTGCCTTTTACATGCATTCCATTATACAAGCTTATAGGATACATTCCAGTATCTAAAATATAACACAAGGTTGCACATATTAAGCAATACTTGACCATCTATATACAATATCTAGAATGTTACTTCCCTTGCCATATCCCTGATTTGTCTTTACATGCCATATATTTACACCTTTTCATGAAATTTCACACATTCTCATATTTTTCATATGTTTAGTGCGCTTTTCCTTTTGTTTTCCTTTAGTATCATTATCTTATCCGTTATCTTTCTATATGGTCACTATATGGAAAATTTAATACCCTCCATTTAAAGTCTTTTCTCATATGTCTATTTCTTCCTCCTTAATTATGTCAATGCAGTACTATAATTACTACACCCCAACTTTTTTAGCATTTGATTTTACTTAACAACATATAATAATTTATAATAGTGATTATTTTATACCATATATTTTCAAACTTTTACATTCCATCTGTCTTTAATATACTTAATCACTGGTTCCCAATCCTTCTCAGTTTCTTTGGTTGGTTTACCCTTAATGAAGTGAGAAAATGAATCAAATTCTTTAAGTTCAATTATTTTTACAAACCATTGGTCTAAGTCCGGTGTTTCAGGATTCTTCCACATTTTGGTGAAAATTAATCTTGCTGCTTTAACCAAATTCAGTAATATCCTATTATTTTTCCAGGCAAAACTCTTTTCAAACATAAATGTTGTGTTTAGTAAAAAGAATTCCGATGACATTGGGAATGTTATTTGGAATATTTCCTTTATAACTTTATATATCATCTTCCAATATCTTTTGGAAATTTCACAAGACCACCAAAGATGATAATAAGATCCTATTTTCTCCTTACGTTTCCAACATTTATTATTACCTGAATGGTAAATTTTATCTATTCTTTCTGGAGTAAGATGATATCTATATATCATCTTCATGAAGTTTTCCTTCAAATCTTGTGAACTTGTAAATTCATTTGTGTCCTTCCAGGCTACTTCCCAATAACGGAATCTCATGCTGTAGGCTTTTAGTCCACATTATCATAGTTTCCTTAATGGTTTCATTTTTCAATTGCCGTGTTAACAAATATTTATAATATTGAGAAATCTTGTATTTAGTTTTAGTAAAAAAGATAGTTTCAGTTTCATTATATTTCTTTTGTGTGGCAAATCTTTCGTTTCAAGTCCATTTTAAATCTTTCTTTTAACTGTAGGTATGGAAACCAATTTAATTCAAATCCTTGTTGACCAAGCTCTTCACGGGTTTTAAACCTAATTTCATTATTGTCCAAGGCTATTAAATTTTCATATCTTATCCAATCACCTTTGTAGTCTGCCCATCTTCCAAAAAAAGCCTCCTGTGGTGAAACCCAGAGTGATATGTATTTTTTAATAGCCAAATTTTTAACAGTGATTTTTCTTAAATAATGATTACAGAAATCTTTATCTATTTTTGATTTTCCATACCATAAATATGCATGGAAGCCAAATCTCATATCTGCCCCTTTAATTTCTAACATTCTTATATCCTTTAGTATTACCCAATCTTGCAACCAGATCATTGCATTAGCGTGGTCATAAATTTTTAGATCAGTTAAACTACATCCTCCTTTCGTTTTCTGTTCTGTTAATAACTTCCACCTGATCCTTGGTTTTTTGTCTCTCCGTATGAATTTAGTTAGTTCTTTCTTCCATTGTTGGAAGGGCTTATCATTTGTTATTATATGTAGGTTTTGAAATAAGAAATTGAATTTAGGAAGAATGTTCATTTTGATTGCAGCTATTTGGCCCATCAATGACAAATTTAAGTTTGTCCATTTCTTCAAGTCCTCAGCTATTTCTTTCCATGTCTTGTTAAAGTTACTATCAAATAGTTCTTTATTGCTATCTGTCAACCGGATCCCCAGATATTTTCTCTTAATTTTGACTCCCGTAGTTTTCATTAAGTCTTCTTTTTCAGATTGTGTCATGTTTTTAACTAACATACTGGATGTATTGTAATTTATTTTTAGGCCCACTGCCTCTCCAAACTTTTGGAGACCATAAATTAATTGTTTAGCCCCTGTCACTGGATCGTCTAAAAAAAACACCAGATCATCAGCAAAAGCTCTGAGCTTATATTCTTGATTTTTAATTTTGACTCCTTTTATCTTAGAATCTTCACGAATTTTGTTAGTTAATATTTCTAATGTTGCTATAAATAGGAGCAGGGACAGTGTGCAGCCTTGTCTAGTTCCTTTGTTAATGTTAATTGGGCTTGTTAGTTCTCCATTTATTATCAGTTTTGCCTTCTGTTCCTTATATACTTCTTCTATCCAATGTAGGGAATTTTGACCACAGTTCATTCTTTTTAGGGCTTCAATAATAAAAGACCATCTAACTTTGTTGGAGGCTTTTTCTGCATCTATAAATAAGATAGCCGATTTCTTGTTTCTTTTGTCAAAGTGTTTTATCATACTTAGTAGAATCCTAGTATTGTTCCTTAAGTGTCGATTGGGTAAAAAGCCATTTTGGTCTGGGTGAATTGTTTGTTGTAATATCTTCTTAAATCTTTCTGCAAATATAGAAGCAAAAATTTTATAGTCTGTGTTTAATGAGATGGGTCTGTAATTCTCGGGTTGTGTCAGATCTTTTCCCTCTTTCAGTATCAACGTTATGTTGGCTTGTCTCCATGATTCTGGTAGCCCTTCCTGTCCAATTAAATTTATTGTTTTTGTCATGGGTTCTAGCAATTCTGGTTTGAAAACTTTATAAAACTTGGCCGTGTAACCTTCTGGTCCTGGGGCTTTTGCGATCTTCAATTTCTTGATTGCTTCTGAGACTTCTGTAGATGTAATTGGAGCGTTTAAGGTTTCTTTCTGTTCATCCAATAGGCTAACAATATTTTGCTTATCCAAATAAATTCTAGCTTTTCTTCTCTCTGCTTCTACTGTTGTGTCTTATCAATATAGATGTACATAATATGTAGAGAATTTTTTTTTAATCCGTTGTTGATCCATAATCTCAATTTGGTCTTTTCTTTTCTTTTTTTTTAATTATTAAAAATAGGATTTATTAAATTCACATAAAAAAAACATACAAAAGAAAAACACATAAGTACAAACATACACACAATACAATACAACATCATTGTTAGCTTTTCTTACAGAAGAAATATGAGCTAACAAATAAATAAATCCATAAACACAAATACACACTACATTCTAAGCCACACACAAAGCTTTATAGTAGGATTACAGAAATACTTAAAAATCCTCAAATATCGTCAGATTTACTTATCATATCTTTCTAAATCAAACAATTTAGTAACAACATCCATTCCCATATATTAACCCTTTCATTCTTTGACTTCCTCTCACTAACCAGCCGAGCATAGTTACTTCCATATTTAGATCATCCTGCTAAACCTTAATGTTTTTCATAATGACTACTCTTTTTTGCAATATATCCTTATCCAGTCCTATTATTTACACAAAACAGATCAACACCAAATTTATAAACCCATCTACTCTAATCATTCATATAAACTGATTAATGCAAGTTTTCCCCATTGTTCTTCCCATAAAGGGTTTACGATATCCCAATCTTCACTAAACTTCTCTTTACTGTGATTTGCTAATTTTAACGTAAGTTTATCCATTTCGGCCAAATCATATAGTTTGTTGATCCAATCTTCTACTGTTGGTATGGCTGAGTCTTTCCACATCTTTGCGAACACGATTCTCGCTGCATAGACCATATAACAGATGACTCTCCAGTATTTCTTTCTCACCTTCTCATCTATATCGTTGAACATATTTAAAAGAAATATTTCAGCTGAAATTGGAAAGTTAGTTTTCAAACAACTAACCATCTTTTCATGAACTTGCACCCAATATTTCTGGGCTTCCTTACATTTCCACCAACAGTGGAAGAAGGAGCCTACTTTTGAACACTTCCAACATTTAGCTGGTAATTTGCTTTTTTTCATTTTTGCGATTTTTACTGGGGTTAAATACCATCTTATAAAAGATTTTTATATAGTTCTCTTTCAGATTGTTGCTTTTGGTGAATTTCAAATTAAATTTCCACGCTTCTTCCCAATAATCTAACGATAAGGGTTTACCCAGATCTTGTGCCCATCGTAACATATTGTCTTTTACTACTTCTTTTTCCATCTCTAAATTCAACAGAATTCTGTAAATCTTACTTAATTGGCCTTTCTCATTTGTTTTCAACACCTTATCTAAGTCGGTATCTTCTAAAGAGATTCCTCTCATTTTCATATCTGATCTAAGTTTGGTGCATATTTGGCCATATAAAAACCAATGAGAATTATATCCTTCTTGCATCAATTCTTCTCTACTCTTCAGTTCAATCGTGTTCCTTCTTGTTTGTTTTTTTATTATATCCCCATATGACAACCACTCTTTCATCTTGATTTTTTCCAATCTATAAAAGGCTTCGTGTGGTGAAACCCAGTATGGTACCTTCAGATAGATCTTATTCCTGACTCTCAACCAAACTTGAAGGACCGCTTTTCTAATATAATGATCCATGTATTCTTTATTAACTTTATGCTTATCATACCATAGGTATGCGTGCCAGCCGAAATAATTATTAAAGCCCTCGAGGCTCAATAATCTTTCATTATCTAACTTTATCCATTCACGAGTCCAACAAATTGCAGAAGCTTCGTAATAGATTTTTAAATCTGGTAGATTAGGCCCCCCTTCTCCTTCGCGTCTTTTAAATATTTGATCTTTATCCGTGGTTTCCTGCCATTCCATATAAACTTACTCAGCTCCTGTTGCCAATTTTTGAAAGGTTTCTCGTTAATTATTATAGGGAGATTTTGAAATAAAAAGAGAAGTTTAGGGAGGATTTTCATTTTAATTGCAGAGATCTTCCCAAGCATAGATAATTGCAATCGTTTCCATCTTTCTAATTCTTTTTTAATCTCTTCCCAAATCTTATTGTAGTTGTTTTCGTATAATTCTGAATTATTTTTTGATATTATCATCCCTAAATATCTTATTTTTTTCGTTACTCCCAGACCTGTTGATTCAGTCAAATCCTTTTCTTGTCTACTTGTCATGTTTTTAGTCATCAATAAAGATTTGTCTTTATTAATCTTAAGACCTGCTACCTCTCCATATTGATGTATAATTTCCATAACTATTCCAATGCTGTTAATAGGCTCCTCCATTATTATTACTAGGTCATCTGCAAACGCCTGCAGTTTGTATTCGTGTGTTTTTACTCTGACTCCTCTTATCCTCCTTTCACTTCTTATATTATTATTCAAGACCTCCAAACATATTATAAATAATAATGGAGAGAGCGGACAGCCCTGACGAGTTCCTTTATATATTCCAAATTGCTTTGAGATTTCTCCATTTATGATCAAACGGGCTTTTTGTTCAGTGTAGATTGCTCTAATCCACTCTCTAAATCTTATTCCTAGACCGATCCTATATAAAGTTTCTAGCATAAACGTCCAATCTACATTATTGAATGCCTTTTCGGCATCCAAAAATAATAGCCCTAGATTTTTCTGTTTGTTTTTGTGGTAGTATTCGATTGTATCTAATAAAATTCTTATATTATTTTTAAGATGTCTTCCCGGAAGAAAACCATTTTGGTCTTCATGTACCCATTCTATTAATATTTTTTTAAGCGCTTTGCTAATATCTTTGCATATATCTTATAATCGATATTCAATAGGGAAATTGGCCGATAATTTTTTTTGTCCAACAAATCTTTCCCTTCTTTCGGAATTAGAGCGATGTTGGACTCCTTCCATGAATTTGGAATTGTACCATAATTTATCTCGTTTAATAATCTCACCAATATCACACTTAATTCGTCACAGAAAACCTTATAATATAAAGCCGAAAAACCGTCCGGCCCAGGGGCTTTGTCGATTTTCAATTCTTTAATTGCATCTCTCACTTCCTGTAACGTAATTGGTTTGTCTAAATCTTCTTTTTGTTCCGAAGGGATTTTTTTTATGTCTACACGCTCCAAGTATTTTCTTATGTTTTCTGTTTTTTCTTGCCTAGATTCCTTCTCTTGAAAGAGTTCTTCAAAATAATTAACAAATACATTTTTGATTTTAGTTTGTTGATATTGGATTTTTTGATTATCTTGTATGGCTGTAATACATCTTTTTTCTTTTTCCTTCCTTAACTTATAAGCAAGCCATCTACCTATTTTGTTGGCATGCTCGAAATGTTTTTGTTTTGTATATCTCAGTTTTCTCTCAGTTTCATCTGTTATTAATAGTGACAACTGCTTTCTCAGCATTTGTACTTCTTTTAAAATACCAGAGTCTTGTGGGTTGATCTTTAATTTATTTTCTCTATCATTTAACATCTCCATTATTTTAGATTCTTTTAGCTTTCTGTTTTTCACTAGCCAAGCCTGCTGACCAATAAAGAAGCCTCTCATGACCGCCTTGCTCGTCTCCCAAACAATCTGTACTGATTGACCTTTGTCTAAATTATTTTCGAAAAAGTTTTTTAATTCTTTCTTAGTCTTTTCCACAACTTGTTGGTTTTTCAACAGATTATCATTGAGCCTCCAGGTCTTTTTCTTTGCCTAAGTACATAGATAATAATAGCAGATTGTGATCAGAGAGTGTTCTAGGGACAACTTCTATTTCCCCCACACTTTTGATCATATCGGCTGAAAGGAGAAACATATCGATCCTGGACCAGGATTTGTGGTGATCCGAAAAATATGCATATTCATTCTTGTCTACATAGATATGTCTCCATACATCAACAATCTGTAGATGTTCCATCATTTCAAAAAAAGATCTCGGGAGTTTCCCTTGCCTACTCAAACTTTTTTTGTCATTCTTTCTTTGGTTTAACCTATCTTTCAATGGATTTAATACCCCATTCCAATCTCCCATTAGAATCAACTTATGGTCCTTTAGTTCAATGTCTAATATGCTGTCTAACAATTTAGAATAAAATCTGCTTTTATTATCAAGGGGGCCATAAACTGAAATTACTGCAAATTTAGTATCTTTAATTTTTACCTCTAATCCTATCACTTGGCCTTTGTCGTCCTCCAAAATTTGTCTTGCTTCCCATTTCTTACTAACCTAGATGGCTACACCCTTCTTTTTCTTCCCTATAACTGACGCAAACAAATTACCCAATTTAGGATTCCTGATGTATCTTAAATCTTCTTCTTTTATATGTATTTCTTGCAGGGCAATGATATCTAAATCGAGTTTTTCTAGTTGATGAAATATACATTTTCGTTTGTATATTGAATTTAAACCTCTTACATTCCATGACGCTAGTTTTAATTTCATATTTAAATCTACTTCTTACCACCACCACCCCGGCTTTATACCTCGAAACCTTTTCTTTATTCCTCGCCTTCTTCTAGATCGTCTGATTCTGCTTCTAATTCCGGATCAGTCAGTTTAGCTACCACCTCCTCATCATCCACCTCTTCATCTTTGGAATTTTCTTCACCTGGTTCTCTTAGCTCTTCTTCATCTTCCTTCTTGTTGATGTCTCTTTCTTGTTTACCTTTTTTCACCTGGTTATTTTCTGTTTCTTGAGATCTCTGCATATTCATTTTTCCAGTCTGTTCCTCTTGATCTCGCATTTTATCGTCTCCCTTCATCAAGTCTACTTTATATCTTTTCCAAAAGTCTCTAGCTTTGGTCGTGAATTTAAAGTTATTCTTTTTTGTCCCCACATGAAGGAGATTCCTTCAGATTTTTCCCAGGTGTATGTGATTCCTAGATTTCTTAAAGCTTGAGTAATGAAGTTGTAATCTTTCCTTGTCTTCAGAACCATCGGATGAACATCTTTGAAAATTTTTAATTCTTCTCCCTCCACAACCAACCTTTTTGAATAACTGCGATGAAGCACCAAGTCCTTCACCCTTTCCCTAAGGAAATATATCACAATATCCCTCGGTATCTTCCTGTTTCTTGCTATTGCCGAGTTTACTCGGAAAACTCTATCAATTTCAAGGTCCAGTTGTTCAGGAGACCAATCTATATCTCTGGCTCATTTTATAGATTGGTCTCCTGAACAACTGGACCTTGAAATTGATAGAGCCAGAGAGTGTACTATTCTTTCGTACAAATCTTCCTGAGGAAGTTCTTGAAGTCCTCTTATTTTAATTGATTTACTTCTGTTTTTTATTTCTAATGTTAGGGTGGTTTTTTCCAACCCGTCCATTCTGTCTTCCATCTTCTTGATATGAGTTTCAGACACTTGAGTTTTCTCTTCCAACATATTAATTTTCTCATTCACCGATTTCAGTTCTTTTGTTATGTTATCGAATTTATTGTTGAGCTTCTCCAGTTCCTTTTTAAAATCTGTCTTCATCTCAGATCTTATTTGTTTCATTTCTTGTTTCATTTCTGATCTCGTTTCTCGCATCTCATTCTTAAATGTCAATGTTAATTTTCGAAATTCTTCCAAAATATCAGAGCTGCCACCTTGCATCACATTAATATTTTCCACCGTAGTTGTCCTTGGCTCATTTACTGGGGGTTTCGTTTCTAAGGAAGCTCTTCTTTGTAGTAAAGATTATATCTGGGTTTGGTTTCCCGCTGTTGCCTTCCTCTTCCCTGCACCCATCATCTTTGCTTAGTCCTTCTTTCTTTTTTTCCTTTTTCGTCTCTGTCTGTAGTTTTAATCGCGTCCTTATCTTTCAGGTATTTGTACCTTTACGCCTTGTCTTCATTTTCTGCCTTCTCTTAGTTTATCCCTTAACCTTAGTTCTCAGCTTTAATCTCAGAGATCTGTAGGCCTATACAATTAATTGATCAGTTTTCGGTATTAGTCAAATTTGGTTATTCAATGTTGTTTTATATTAATAACAAATGAACCCGATATTTGTTAGTACAAATATTAGATTGAGTTCTTTTTAAATCAAATAATAAAAGATTTATAAGTGCCTCCTTATCTTTTTGGACTTAGCTAGCTGTAATTAAATTTTCAGTACTTCTCTTTCTCTCTTTTTTAAATTCTTCTTTATGAGTCCTGATTTACTGACTCTCTCAAACTATTTTTGTTATTGTTGTTCTATTTTTTTGTTTTATTTTATTTTATATTTGGGGGTGTCCCCATCAAAATTAGCAGTTCCAGCTCCCACGTTTGAGAGAAAATAAAGATCCAAAGATAAGGAAGCACTTTTCAAAAACCAAACCTCAAAATTTCTTCAAAAGGAAGTCAGGTTACCAACTTTGTCTCTTAATACAGTTTTCCTTTCTTTCCTTTTTATTCCTTTTTTCCTCTCCCCCCCCAATAAATTTCTGTTAGAACAATAACAATAACAATAAAATTCGGTAGTTTCTATCTTTCAATGGTTTCTTTCGCACAAAAGGGCTATCTCAGTAGTTCTTAACGATAGTTAAATTACCCACAATGATTAGATTGCCCACAGGAGAGGAGAGTTAGCAACAAAGAAAAGAAAAAAAGAAAAAAGAAAAAAAATAGGATATGACTATGACTTCCGGTGGTGCGAACGTGGCGTCCAGTCAGGATCCGCGAAGTGGCGGTATCCCGATGCCCAGGGGAGATTGGTAACTCCAACTATTTGCGATCTTACTGAGAGGAGTGTCACCCCCTGGGAAGGGGGAACGCAGGGGCGATTCGAAGGGGGCCCATTGGCGGCAAGTAGCGAGTGGAAAAGAAGAAAGAAGACTCTTGCCGAATGAAGTAAGAAACGACGGGCCGGAGAGTCGCCATTATCTCCCCGGGTGCCAACAAGAGGCACGACCCACAGCACTACCAACCGCTAATAAATTCGTTAAGCGTGATAAGTTATTTTTCTCCTTACCAGCTGGGTAAGTTTATCCGACGTCCCTTTTTTGAGGATAAGCGGGTGGTGAATAAATCCAGCCCCCAAAGAGGAAAAGCAGTGGAGAATTTTGGCTGTTTTGCGTTGGGGACTCCCTAGCAGCCTTTAATAATCCCCCAGTTGAAAACTTCAAACTTCAGGACTTTTATAGAAATAGGAAGAAGTAGTGGCTTTGTTGTAAAGGGGTGAAGAAGAAAGACAACAAAGAAAGAAAGCTATCGTGAATCAGTAAAGTCCGTGCAGATTGCTGGGGGGGTGCAGCGGAGCGGAATGGCGGAGAAGCGGCTGCAACGGGGGAAGTAGTGAAGCGGACAAAAAAGCTTTGGAGGACCAAGAAATTGTAAAGTTCGTGTTCCAGTAGTGGTGAAGCATAAAAAGCTTGGACTTTTATACTTGATTTGAGGAGTGTCGATCAGAAAGCCATAGAGAAGAGAGGATAGAAAGTGAAAGGAAGTGAAAGAGGGTGACGAGATCGGCGAGAGCAATGGAGACGGTGTCCGAGGGGCGAGAGGTGGAGTCAGAGACGTAGGAGAAGAACGGAGACGAGAAAGATAAGGACAGACTCAGTGGTAAGAGTGGTGACAACGTAGTGGAGAAGACGGAGCCGTCAAGGTGAAGAAGGAGACGGAAGTGAGGGAGACGGATTTAACGGAGAGGGGTGAGAAGATGGTATTGAGAGTGGCAAACTGAAAGCGGTGTAGCAGCGAAGAAAGTGAAGAGTGCAGCGAGTATAGTGAAAGATCTGAAGGCAAAAAGCAGCAACCGGGGATAGTCAGTGGATGAGTGGGTGAGGGGAGAGAATAAGACAAGAAAGGTTGATTTAAGCTTTGATTCAGCACAAACCCCGCAGTAATATTTTACAAGATAACGAATCAAAAGGAGGAGGGTGTTTGGAAAAACTGGCAAACATGAATTATTGATAGAAGACGTGACAACTTATCCTAGTTTGGTCTTTTCTTAATTTTTCTCCTTTTCTCTCTTTCTTTTCTGAGTTTATAAGCCAGCCATTTCCCTGGCTTATTTGAATGTTCAAAATGCTTCAGATGGCAGTATTTCATTTTCCTTTCCACTTCCTCCATATTAGTATCTGATCTTGCAGAAGTTTTATTTCTATACTCAATTTATGGTTTGCAATATCATGCCTGAATTCTTGTTCCTTTTCTTTTAACATACAGAATAGATTCTGTAAATGCTGTTCTTTCTTCTTTTTATTGCTCCCATTTTAATCAAATGACCTCTCATCACGGCCATTCCGGCATCCCAGACTGTCTTCATTGGAATGTCTTTATTTACGTTTTCTTCAAAATATCTTTGGATATTTTTTTTTAAATTAACTTGTTGGTCATCTGCCAAAAGGTTATCATTAAGTCTCCAGTTGAATTCCTTTTTCCTTCCATAATTATATTGCAGAAGGATTGGGTTATGGTCTGACGTTACCCTAAGTAATACCTCCATGTCCTTAACGTATGTATGAAGAGTCTTTGATATCAAGAACAAATCTATCCTAGACATGGAGTTATGGCGATATGAATAAAAGGTATACCCCTTTTCTGCACCATGTTTGAAAGTCCAGATGTCAATCAAAGCTAGTTCATCCATCATTTTGAAGAAGGTCTGTGGCAATCTTCCCTGATTTTTCTTTACTTGTTTTGTTGAATATCTGTTTTCCAATGGACACAAGACGCCATTCATGTCCCTGAAAATTAGAATGTTTTCTTGATGTTTTTCATTGATGTATTCCATCACTAATTTTTTAATTTTAGAATAGAATCTTTGTTGTCTATGGGAGAATATGTCCCAACACAGAGCATTATTACACCTTGCATATTTACTTCTACTCCCAAATAATGTCCTGCTTGGTCCATGAAGGCTTCTTGTGCATCCAAATTATTGCTGACATACATCACAACCCCATGTTTCTTTTTCTCCCATGATGCCGTGAAGCATTGTCCTAATTTGGGATTTTTCAGATATTTTGTATGTTTATCAGCTATGTGCGTTTCTTGTAAACAAATAATGTCCAATTTGGATCTCTCCAGATAGTGGAATATATGCCAACATTTATGTTGTGAATTTAATCCTCTCATATTCCACGAAAGTATTTTCAAATTCATTTAGCTATAGTCTTTCACTTGATTTCCCTTTCTTTTCTTTCTTTAATTTTCTTCTTGAATTTCTGTTTCGCTCTCTATCTGGCACTCTCCTTCTTCCTTTTCTATACTTCTTTCAGATTCTTTGTATTCCTCTGACTGTTCTGATTCCTCTGGTTGTTGTTCACTTCCTTCTGCTCCAATGGGGCCTTCTTGATTTTCTGTTTCAGGAGAAAATTTTCCATCCTTCTTATGTTTTTTCCCTGATTTTTCAAAATCCCTTTTTAGATTTTCAGCAGTTTTTTTTTGCTTTTTCTATGCTGTTCACTCTATATCTTTTTTGCTGGTAAGTAAAAAATATCCCCTCAGATCTGTTCCATGTGTAAATTATGTTGTTTTTCAATAAAAGTTGTGTCAGGTATCCATATTGTCTTTTTCTCAACATTTGTGTAGGAATATCTTTATAACTTTTTACTTCTTGAGAATCAATGATCAGTTTCTCTTGATAGCTTTTTTGCAGTATAAGCCCCTTCATCCTCAATTCAATTCAATTCAGTTCAATTCAATTGACCTTTATTAGGCATACTATAACATAAACATATACCTATCAATAAGACATCAAGGATCCTTGCTTGGCAATTTAAACCATAAATTTGCCACCTCAACCGGGAAATTAGCCATTAATCTAGTAACCTGTGGGTTTCGGTCATCCAATAACTATTCTACAGATAGCCTATCTAGGCAGATATTCATTTCCAATAGTCTCCTTAACAGCTTTTCCCTTGAATTTGAATACAATGGACAGCTCAATATAATATGAGAGAGATCATTGGGAGCTTGTGCACAATGGCATGTATGCTTTTAGAAAGGGATCTGTAAATATTTGCCCTTGGTCACATTCGAAGGATGTACATTCAGTCTTGCAAGTAGAAAGGCCTTTCTTGCCACCAGCAACGTGAGAGTTTGAAAATAATTTGGGATTCTACTCAGCTGGGGAGACACACCAAGCATCAACAGGGAAAGACCCTAGGGGGTGATGGATATGAAAGGTGGTATTCCCTCTCCAAGAGACAGGCCCTAACAGTTTTAAAGCTCTCTGTTTCAGTTAGTAAAAAGAGATAATCTAATCTTAGGCCCGGGGACATTACTTTATTTTCAGACAGTGAAGCCC
Organism: Ctenosaura bakeri; assembly: GCA_948474755.1. Taxonomy (NCBI): domain Eukaryota; kingdom Metazoa; phylum Chordata; class Lepidosauria; order Squamata; family Iguanidae; genus Ctenosaura; species Ctenosaura bakeri. The sequence goes on from CAOLHI010002897.1 coordinate 73,096, forward strand.
ATCTAGTATAATAGGCATTGGATAACAGGAAGCATAAGAGGCCAGATCTAGGCCTAAAATGGATCTTAAACCAAAATTTAAAGGTCCTCAGCCAGGCACTAACTTCGAGAGAGTTCAGGCCCAATTCAGCATAAAGTGTTAGATGGTAAACACATAGGGGAACAGATAGTATTCTCCTAAAAAAAGTGCCTGGACTCTTTCAATCTCTTTATTAAAACTGGAATCCAGGTAGGTATACTATAAAGTAGTAAAGGTCTTAATTTGGCTTTATAGATTTTTAAGGCTGCCAAAATATCCTGGTTCCCATTTTTATAATAAAAAGATTGTATAGCAGCTTGGGATCTTTTCCCTGCCTGAATTACCTTATCCCTCTATCCCTTATCCTTATGTCAATGTCCATTAAAGTGGAAAAGTATGCCAAGGTATATGTAACTCTTGACCTGCTCAATTGTCTGGTTGCGGAACTTCCACATCCTTGGGACAAATCGCTTGCAGAATATCAGTATTTTAGATTTATCATAGTTTACCCGCAGATGATATTGGTCACAGTATTCAAAAAACCTTTTCAATGGTCTTGTCAAGCCCACCTGAGATAATGAAAGTAACAATGTGTCATCAGCATATTGTAGAACAAAAAGTGGCTGATTACCCAACAAAGGTGGGTGAGAGTCTATTGAAGTCATAAAAGCAGGTAAATCCACCACAAACAAGTTAAACAGATGGGGAGCCAACACACATTCCTGTCTGACCTCTACATCAGAGCGAATAGAGTCTGTTAATAGACCGCTTTCAGAGAATTTCACTCTGCATTGGTTATTTGAGTGAAGTTGGCATAGTAGATACAACAAACGAGGATCTACATTAAGCTTACCAAGCTTATCCCATAGCAGTGGCCGATGAATTGAATCAAAAGCGGCCTTCAAATCAATGAATGCCATGTACAATTTGCCCTTAGGGCATGAGAGGCATTTCTTTACTAAGAAAGAAAGCACTGTTATATAATCCACAGTGGACTGAAAACCCGCCTGCTCTGGACCGATCAGGGCTTGGGAGTTCATCCAGGTTGACAACTTCATGTCCAAATAGATAGCATATATTTACCTACAACTGATAGGAGGCTTATGTTACCCTGTTCTCTGGGGGTCCCGGGAGGGGTGCCCAAATAACCAAGCACAGACACAAAGTTGGGGAAATTAACTGGAGCACTCTCTTAAGCTAGCGAGAGGCAGGGTAACTTAGCAGGGATCTTGCCACCCAATGTCTACGGGGTTAAGTCAGTTAAGCAGTCAGACAGGTTTTAAAATAGTAAAATGATATTTTTATTAAAAGACAAACAAACAGTAAAGACACCACAAGCACACACAGCTAATGAAGGAATTAGAAATGAGAGTTTTCGGAGGAAATTAGTGATACGACACCTTTTCTTGTAGTCCTGAAGAAGTTGAAGGTTTCAGGGGATAAAGCTCAGCATGGCTTGCTGAGGGGACGACTCGCCAGGCACAGCGGCAGCAAGGCTGGATGGAACTCGGGAGCAATCCGAGTTGGTCTCAGAATCGGGGGCTTTCTATAGGGTGAATTGTGCCTACAGGCCATGCCATACCCGAGTATAATGCAAGTTTGGAGCGGGACAAAGCTTTGGGAAAGGTCAAGTTTATCATGATTGGTTTAGCGCAGATTTGACAATAGTATAACCAGTATGCAAATGTGAGGTTCTTAGCTTGGCTTTGTAAGGCTATTGGCTTGAGACCGGATGTCTTTGTTTAGAGTCGCGCTTAAGCAAGGGTGTCGGGAGTCCTCCATGTTTTATTGTTTTAGGATAGCAGTAGACTGAGGAAATAGTGATAGTAGGCTGTTAGCTATTCCCAGGCGCCAACCATTCCTTCTGGCTGGAATTTCAAAGGAACCATTTGGCATGATGACGTTCGTTCTTTTACAACTATCTTAGGAGAAACTGTCTGTTAAAGTGTAAGGTGGGGGGAAACGTTCCATTCTCGAGCTATAACGTCTGAAGACAGCATCCCTTACTATGTTACAATAAATCTTCTATTAAGTTTGTTGATCCGTGTAAGAGTGAATCTGTTCCTGACAGAAAGCTCGAGAATCCTTTCAAAAAATGCACCAATTGATGGACCAGTCGATTACTGAAGAAGAGCAAGGATCTGCAGAATCTGATGGAGCTACAGAAACTGAAGTGCCCCTGGATACCAAGACAAAATTGCGCCTGACCGAGGCTATGGAAACCCCCACAAGCGGCCAAACCTGGGTCTGGGGAGAAAAGCCACATACGTCGTTGAGACAACGCAGAAGGGCTGCTAGATGGGATACATCAGCAAAAGACCTATCCCTTTTGGAGGAGATAAAGCAAATGGAAACCGAACTGGAAAGAAAAGATGAGGAGATACTCGAAATGCAAGACCATGCTACGCGAGATGCGCATCCGTCCCTCGCAGACAGGGAGATCACCAGGAGGAGAACCACGAGCGGCTGTCTCGGCGGCAGGCACCCCTGGTCCGCCCCAGCAACCAACAGGGCACACGCCAGCGCCACTGTTACTCAGAAATGTGGGAGACCTGAAAGCGACCTTCAACGGGAAGGGGGAGAAACTCTCCTTTTTTTTGACTATGGCAAACAATTTCATGATTGATCACGGCCATCTATTTCGGGATGATGCGGCCCGAATTCGATACCTAAGCCAGAGGATGAAAGGACTGGCAGCAGACTGGGTAGCGAACCTATATGACTCCCGCGCCCCCGAAACTGAAAATCTGCAGCTCTTCATGAACCATCTGCGGGAACGCTTTGAAGACCCCCACTTATTGGAAAACACCAAATATCAACTGAAACGAATGAAACAAGGCAGGAACGATGTGGGGACGTATTCCCGTGAATTTAAAAAACCTTTGGCCACCAAAGTCCCGGGGGGATGAAATTCTAATTGAGTTGTACAAAGATGGACTAAATCCTGATATTCTACACGGGTGTTAATGAGGCCAATCCACAGACCCTGCTAGGTTGGGTCAGACTAGCTACTGAAATGGAAGGCAAAACCCCAAAGACTTTTCCAGCTAAACCCCAAAAAAAGACAAGACGTGCCAAAACGACAACCTCGGGGTTTCCCACCGTCCTCAATGCTGAGGAACGGAAAAATTCCCTTTTGGGGCAGGTGTTTTCCGGGAAAACCGGGCCACCTCGCCAACACCTGCCGGGGGAAACCAAGCCCCCATGGGACAAAAGGGAGCACGAGCAGCCCCAAAAAAGGATATAGAATTCACACATCAGACAGCGGCCGCCAAACAACCACTTAACGCACTTCTAAGGACCCTGCAGCGGCGACAGGAGACCCCACCCCATGATGAAACCCCCTCCTTTGCCCCACTTTACATAGATGGAGATTTCTAAACCTGACTGCGATGACTAAGCGGCGGGAACATCTGTAGATCTTGAAAAATTTCCCCCTTTCCCACGCCACGGTTGCGATTAGTGGCAGCGATGGGACTTTGCATGTACATAGGGGAAATTTAAATTTACTCTTGCTGCTCCAGAAATTTGTTACACCCCAAATTGGCCCCAAAAAATTGAAAACTCTTTATAGCCCTTGGAATGCCCCATCAAATTCCCAAAAGGATGGGACCTCAATGACTGGGGGGGTAATTAGTAAAATCACTAAGCCCATCTCATTTCAAATGGACAAAAACAATTTAAGTCCATTTTAGTTCCCAAAAGGGGATGCAGTTCAAATTGGTCTTGGGAATCGATTGGTTCGGTTTAAAATAACCCCCAGATAAACTGGACTGCTGGCACTATGTCCTCTTCAGATGAAAACTTTTCTATTCCCCATGAAGAATTGCAACAAATTCCTTCACACTACCGAACTTCCAAAAGGCTTTCCACGAAAGGGAGGCAGAATTGCCTCCCCACACGGACTTTGACTGTAAACTGGAATTAGTTGACGGGGCCCCCCCCAAACCCGAAAATTTACCCCATGACCCCAAAAAGAACTCCTTGCTTCAAGAAGTTCCTAAAAAAAAACTTGGCTCGCGGCTTTATCAAGCCCTTACAGCCCCCACGGCGAGTCCTGTCTTTTCGAAAGAGAAAAATAGGGGGATCCAGCCCAATTTAACTACTTTTGTATTCCAGGTTATTTCCTCCAATTGTTATCCCAACCTCTGATAGGGACTGTTTTGGCCCATCTTGTTCAAGGAAAATATTTCACCAAATTTGATCTTAAAGAGGCTTTTCATAGGATTAGAAGGGACCCGGACTTGAGGGCTCACCACCTTTGCAACTCCTCTAGGAATTTTAAAATGGACGGTTTTTCCCTTTGGCTTACAATCGGGGCCATCTGTGTTCCAAATGTTTTTGAACACCTTTTTCCATACTTGTTGTATCGGGGGGTTCTGATTTATCTGGATGACTTTTTAAATTTTACGCAGATTCCATGGAATCTCATGTGTCATTGGTTCGTGAAGTGTTACGAAGGCTTATAAAAACAACCTCGGGGTTTAATCATCAAATGCCAATTTGACACCCAAACTTTTGATTACTTGGGATATAGGTTTCAAGATTGTTCACTTAAAATGGACCCTTCAAGATTAACTCCATTTTGCAATGGCCCGTCCCTAAAACTGTGAAGCAACTGCAGCAATTTCTTGGTTTTGCGAACTTCTAGGAACTTTATTGAGGATTTTGCTGCCAAACGTTCCATACCAACCTTTACGGAAACCCAAAGGATCCATGCGGGCAAGGCGCATAGACTTTGTTGGTCGCCTGAGTGTCAATGGCGTTTGACCATTTGAAATCTAAATTTACGCGAGCCTTATCCTTTTTTGAATACGAAGAATTCATTGTGAAACGGATGCTTCGGACTTTGCCATGGCAGCCGTTCTTTTACAACATGACACCACAGGAGCACTCAGGCCTTGTGTTTCATTTCAAAGAAATTTTCCCCTCAACAAGCTAATTGGCCTATTTGGGAGAAAAAAGCCAAGGCTATCCATTTTGCGCTGTCCCTTGGCGTCATTTGCTTGAGGGGCTCACCCCCTTTGAAATTTGGACTATCATAGGAATTTGCAAGCCTTACAGTTGCTAAGAAACCCCCCCTAAGAGGCGAGATGGGCTAATTTTAAATTTTTTTATTTTAAAAATTTTTTTCAAACCTGGCCGAAAACCAATGGCGGACCCCCCCCTTTATTCCCGTTTGCAATCCCCCCGCTACGTCCTCCCACTCCAATACCTTGTTTCCTGCCTCCTCTCTGGCTTCTCAAGTGACTACTCGGCATTAGCAAAGACAAGGCTTTTTCCCCCTCTCTTTGTACTCCGCTTCCGCGATGCTATCATTCATGCAGCGCATGCAGACTCCTAGGAGAAAAAAAGGATAAAATAGAATGGGTTGACAATCTCCCCTTTATGGGACCAAGGTCTACGTTTCCCCCTGCCCCCGAGAGGACTTCATGTTATCATGATTCCAAACCCGCTGGACATTTTGGGTTTTTGAAGACATTGCATGCGATTTGCCGTTTTTTGGTGGCCCGGATTAAACCCCTCCGTGCAAACTTACATTAAGCAGTGTGCCACTTGCAACGTTTCTAAATCGCCCACATCTAAACCTCAAGGGCTCCTGCAACCTCTGCCTGCCCCAGCCCCTGGTCGGTCATCGCATGGGATTTTATCGTGTCTTTCCCTCTTCACACGGCTTTCATGTTATTTGGGTTGACTGATCACTTTTCCAAGCAATGTCATTTTGTGCCTCTAAAAAAAACCCCGGCCCACCAGCTGGCTGACCTGTTCGTTAATCATGTATGGAAACTTCACGGACTACCTTTGGTATCATTTTTGGGCAGGGATCCAATTTTCACTTCCAAGTTTTGGACTTGTCTACAAAACCCTGGAATGAAACTAGAGTGCATCACCCTCAAAAGATCCCCTGAGCGTGTTAAAAAATCTCTTGAACAATTTCTTAGGTGTTTTGTTTCTGAGAACCAGAATGATTGGGCTCCCCTCCTTCCGTTCGCTATTTGGGTTTTAATTTTGGGTTCATACCTCTAGGGGGAAACCCCCTTTTAAAGAGTTTACGGCTTCCTTCCTTCTCCTTTCCCCCCCTCTCCCTCTTTCCTCGCTCCCCCTTTCCCGTTTCTGCTTGGGTCTTAAATTTTCTGGCTTTTGGGGAATCCGTCTCAGATGCTATAGCATCCGCTAAAGCTTCCCACAAACGTTTCCTACCGTAAACGGCAGCCTAATCCCCTTTACCAGCCCGGGGTTTTGGGTTTTTCCCTTTTCTTTTAAGAACATTTCCTCTCCTTCTCCGTCTAAAAATTTCCCCTTTTTCGGACCTTTTCCTGTGAAAAGGGGTATTAATGATGTCTCTTTTAAATTAAATTTTCCCTTTCCCCCAAGGCTATTCATCCTGTTTTTCTTCCCGTTTGCTGAAAAAGGGCACCTTCGCTGACTTCTTCGCCGGTGATGTCTCATCGTCTTCTACCACTTGCTACTGCATTCATATTACTATTTAGTTTTCTTGTCTTTCTACTTTTTCCGTGATATTTTCTATATTTTGTGTATCTTTATGTATATATTTTTTTAAAAAAGTGGGGCAGGATGTCGGGAGCCCCCCCTGTTTTATTGTTTTAGGATAGCAGTAGACTGAGGAAATAGTGATAGTAGGCTGTTAGCTATTCCCAGGCGCCAACCATTCCTTCTGGCTGGAATTTCAAAGGAACCATTTGGCATGATGACGTTCGTTCTTTTACAACTATCTTAGGAGAAACTGTCTGTTAAAGTGTAAGGTGGGGGAAAACGTTCCATTCTCGAGCTATAACGTCTGAAGACAGCATCCCTTACTATGTTACAATAAATCTTCTATTAAGTTTGTTGATCCGTGTAAGAGTGAATCTGTTCCTGACAAAGGGTGTTTGCAGGAGAGGTCCCTGAAGCAATGGAGTGGCTTTGTTCTGCCTGCCTAGGTGGAGAATGGAATGTCCAACACTTACCGGCCACACCTGTGTAAATGCTTGTCTGGAGGCCTCGCAAACATGTGGAGCGGGGCGCCAGAGGAAGGCCAAATGGTTTTGATATCAAAAGAGATATCTAGTGCTATCACCGGGTAGGCCTGAACCGTAGTAACACTTATTGGACGATAATTACTGGGGTCCTTCCTATCCCCCTTTTTAAATATAGGGATTATGATAGAGTCTTTCCAGGCAGCTGGGATCTCGCCAGAGTTGTTAACTAGAGTAAATAGATTAGCTAATGCCTTTGTCCATTGCTCAGGGCAAAATTTCAAAATCTCTACTGGGAAGCCGTCATATCCCAGAGATTTACCAGATTTTAATTTAAGAATCAACTGGTGTATCTCCATGGCCGAAACTGTGCTCCATAAATTAGGAGGGTTTTTAATAAGATCAATCTCTGGTGTTTGGGCACTCATTTTCACAGAAAAATAGGAAACCCAAGTCGAGGGCAATATCATAGATGGAACCAGAGAGTTCTCCTTATATATATGATTCCTAACAGCCACCCAGAAGGATTTCATGTCTTTGGATTTCAGAGTTTTATCCAATGACAACCACTTGCGTTGGAAAAATAGCTTCCTTTTATCCTCAACTCATTTAGTATATTCTTTATGAGCTTCATAATAGGGCTCCAAATTAGCCCCTGGGCTGACCGAAGCCTGATGAAATATTTGTCTTAAGTTCCGTTTCCAGATGATACAACTCTTATCAAACCAAGTTCCTCTACCTTTTATGCTATTAGGAAGATAAGAAGCCTTATTTTGGAAGATAGTCATAATGTTTAAGTTTGCCAGCAGAGTGGCATACCTAAGACAAATATCTTACAGCTGGTAGCTAGGGCATTAAAACAATTTAAAACCGACGTATCCTTAAGACTATTACTAATAAATTCTTCCATTTTGGGGTCCCAATGGATGCACTTCACTCTCTCATAGCTATAGTCAGCCATATCATTTTGAAAAGGTAACGATGCTAACACAGATAAATTTAGGGAGACAAGTAATGGTAGGCGATCGCTTTCAGTCCAACAGCAGACATCAAAATGAGCAATTAAGCTCAACAACTCGGGGCTGATTATTACATAATCAATAGTACTTCTCCCAATTGGTGAGATATAAGTAAAACCATTGGTATTTGGGAACCCTTCAGAACCGTTTAATATTAAAAAAGAGTTACTAATACAAAGATTAGCCAGCATTGACTCATTCTCATTAACTTTGGCATCGATGTCGGCTCATGGAAGATTTAAAGGGTAAGGAGGCGAGTCCAGCTCAATCATAAGGTGATCACAAAGAAAATCATTAGAAGGCCCAATTCTTGCATTAAAATCCCCCATAAGAATGATCCTTGAAGAACCATTCCTAATGGCAATATTATCAACATAACTAGACAATTGGTCCCAATAGGTGGGCAAATTAGGGTCATTTGATGTAGGAGGAATATAAATGTTAAGCAAAGCTATCTTGTTGTTACCTAATTGCAGGGAAATAGCCTGTACTATTGGTATACAGGGCAGGAACACTGTATATTTAAAACAACTCGATGGCTTCAGGAGTATAGCCAGCCCCCCTCCCCATTTCTACTCCTCTTAGAAGATCTAGAAGCAGGTACACAAAAGGAAACATAGCCAGGCAATTGGATATCATATAGATGCCATGTTTCTTGGAAAATAAAACATGGAACCGAGTTGATAAAGTCCATATCTGAACTTTTCCTCAGCCAACCAGCTATGTTCCATGAGAGGAATGACAATTCTGCATTACCCCCTTCTAGTCACTGCTCCGAATATGATAAGATTGCAGAGAAGGGGGTTTCTTCAGTCTGAATATATCCGATTATAACAGAGCTAGGGGGGCCAGCAGAGAAAAAAAGGGTGGATTCATTGTAAGCTGGGATTGAATTATCCTCCGGAATTTATTAGTTGTATCCTCCAGCTGAGCAGTTACCAATATTTGGTTAGCAACGGAGAGACCCCGAAGCCCCTGCAGAGTATTCTCCTCCATGGACTTGAACGCTGGTACCACACCAGGGTCTAACGAAGGGTCCATCGTCAGTAACTCCTCTGGTGGGGTATCAGCAGGATGCGAATTCTCTAAGGTTAGTTCTGCCAGTTCTCTGGCTCAGGATTTCCCTTGTACCCGATCAACTGTCCCTTCCCCAATTCTTGATCTCACCTCGATCTCATAGTCCTGTAGGAGTAGGAGGTCATCAGTTATGGGTTTCGCCCTTGGGGCAGAATAGGCATTGGATGGCTGGTAGGCTGAACAATCCTGAGCAAGGTTAGCCGAAAGTGATGATCTATCGGTAGTAGCATCGACCTTCTCCCTTCTATCCTTCGTTAGCCCGTATGACTGGACTAGATTTTCCAGAGATTGTTTCCCTTTAGAGGAGACTAATTCTAAGAGCCCTCCCGTATCATCCAGTGGTTGTCTAGATGACTCAGGCTCGAAAGAGGCCACCATTAGGTATTGATTGTTATAAATATCTTCTAATGCTTGCTTTAAGCTATTCCATTCTTCTTTAAGCTGATTAAGTTCATCTGCAATATTGGGCAGACTCCGCATTGAGGATAAATGGTGGTCCCAGCCTGCTCCTCCTGGTTTCCCTTCCTTATAGGCCACCAACATGTTAATCATATTGTTCTTGAAAACTCTAGAACAGTGGATGTCATAGTTTTTTGCCAGAACATTACTTATAGCAATTAACAATGCATTGCCTGAAGGTGAATCAAAGATCAATATCAGTCTTTGATAATGTTGCAGATCTGGAAGAAACTGGAAGGACTTTAGCATGATCTTTCTGGGCTCACGCCTCAGCAATCTACTTAGGGAAACTTTGATGCTATAAAGATTTCACCATTTACCTTTATTAATAATATTTTTCCCAATAGCAATCATCACTTGTGATGTTTGTAGTATCAGAGCCAATGAATTTTCAGTGGATTTAGGATAGACATATCGGAAGGCAGCCTGCCTGTCTGTCCTATTTTTAAATTTTTTAGAGTGAATAGAGGCTTTCCTCTCAGAGGATTGTTCAGCAAGCGCCTCTATTTTATTGCTAATAAGAGTACAGTTTGTTAGAAGCAATTTAAAAATCCTGGAGATTAAAAAAGCCTCTCTTGCCAAAAGCTCTTTCCAAGGACATTCAGCTGACTGTCCCCCAGAGCAACTGCCATTACTTAAAGAAGAAGCCAAGACTCCCACATTCTCCACATTCTGCATACAGTCATTATCAGTCATTAATTGTTCATCATGCAAGGATTCCAATGCCACATATCTATTATTTAGCTCCAAATCAGCCTGCAGAGCAGAAGCAGCTTCCTTGTTGGCAAAAAGGGAGTCTATTTTGGTCTGCTTAGAGGGTTTGCTACCCGAGTCAACATTTGCCTTGGAACATCGGCATTTTCGTAACTTCATACCCACTAATTAACTCAGCTAAGATAGTAAAATAGTAAGTTAAGTTTAAACTTAAATACTTTAAAACTTCTGACTTAAAAGGTTACAGCTGGCTATGCCTACCACCATAAAACAAAAATGGGGAGAACAACTCACAGATTGCTGCAACCGGATGTCATATTGGCCGACGATTCCTTCATCCTCAAATTTGTGAAACTGATCACAATATCTCATGGTTGATTTCTTTCTTTTGCCACTCTAGAATTTACTCTGAAAATCCTCTCAATGCTTGCATGGATTCTATCTTCAGGAAGTTGAATGTATTCTGTCAGAGAACTTGTAATTTTGCCATAAATATTTTCAGGATCCCTCTCCAATAGACCTCTTAGTTTCAGGCAATGTTCTCTGTATCTCAGTTCTGTTCTGTTGAGTCTCATTTCTTCTATTCTCTGTTTCTCTTTAACTTGCTGCAATGTATCTTCAACCTGCTTAGTCCTTTCCTGTAAAGTTGCCATATCTTCTTTTATAGTAGATACTTTGGAAATTTGGTCCATTTTCCCCCCAATCCATCTATTTCTTTCTTTATTTCTGCTTTTATTTCTGTCCTCATTTCCTTCATATCTTGTTGTATTTCTTGTCTTATTGTCTTATTGTCTTAAACAGCACTTTGAAAATGTCAACAATGTACAAGACAATTCTGAAATATTAATTATAACATCGACAATATGCTCTAGCTTTTTAGCCGCTCTTTAAATTATGTTAGTTATTTGATTAGTTAAATAATGAATTATTCAAAATAGTATTGTTCAATAATAATAACTATTTACAGACTTAAATGCACAGATTCACTTTTCAAAGTCCCCTCCTTAACTTATCTTTCCTAAATATTTATGCTTATTTATTGAACTTGTATACTAAATTATAGTATTCTCTCTATACACTTTTATACCTATACCAATGTAAATATGTCCCTTCCGAGAATTTTAATTATATTAGTTCTTATATCCATATATATACTTAATTTTACAACATTACTTATTTTTACAATAGACTCTTCACTCCATGATTCTTTACTGTCAGTATCCTCTTTCTCTGGATACTCTTCCACTTCTCCATCTCGGTCTTCTGCCTCTTCGTCGCTCCTCTGCTTTTCCTATCTCTCAACGTCTGTCTTTTCTTCCCAATTTAATCAATTATCACTGATTCCTGCTGAATGAATTTTTGAAAAGTTCAGTCACAAATGTGCAAAAGATTCTTGTTAGTCCTTTAATTCTTATTAGATATCTTTTCCAGCTGCTTTCTATCCCTGTTCTTCTTAGAAAATTAATTATGGCTCCACACAGCACACAGAGTTCAGAAATATAAAGTTCGAAGGAAAGCAGCTTAGTATCCCACGACTCAATATATAACTAATCCAGCTAACCGAAGGTTCAAGTGTTCACCCAACCAATTTCCCAGTCCTTCTTACAGTTCAGAAATCCGATATAGAAAAGAAAATTAAAGTCCTCTCATTGGTGTTTGTCCTTTCCCACAGTTTAGGTTAGGAAACTCCAAATTAAAAACGTCTGATGCAGATGGGTCTTTTAACTGTATAATCTTAATACACGTATAAAATAAGTCCAAAAAATGCAGTTCAAAAGCCAGCTGTTCCAGAATCCTTCAGATCAATATCTTTTACAAAGTATCCACTTTTCTTTAGATCTCTATCACAATGTGTCTGAGGGTCTTTCTTCCCTCTAAATAGCTCACTTCTGTTCTGGAGAAATCTATCCCGTTGCTTTTTCCCCCCACAGTGCACATAGTTTACATTGATGAAATTATCTTCTTAAATCAGGATATTGGCAATATAATATTAGATATGTTTCTTCTTTATCTTCACACAATCCTTAAAATGGGTCTTGGCATTGTGTGGTTGAAGTTAAAAAACTCGAAGGGCACAACTAGTGGTTGTGGAAGTTCTACGATCTGCTGCCCCCATCTGCTTGCCTTCCAGTGTTTCCACCGCGGGCTTGCTGGCCGGCGATCCGCTGGATCCCCGGCAAACCCCCTCTGGACTCTCTTTACAGGGGGAGTACTTGTCTAGGTTCGTCCGAACTTATGAACTTGCGGTCTTGTTCAGATCGCAAGCTGCAAATTTGGAACTACAGATCAATTACTAACCTAGAAAAACCGCTCATGGCAACAACCTAGCGACTGTACTTGTCCTAGGTGGCCGATTGCTCCACCATCAGACCAGATGTCCCCCTAGAGTAAGTTCCATAGAGTTCATCTCCATAAACTCCCCAGGGATCCCGGTGATCCTTGCTGTCACTACAGGCCTGGTCCCACTTGAGTTGCTTGTAATGGAAGCTTTTAGAACCGGCATGGAGGTGAAGAATTTCATACAGGAGGAGAAGGTATCTGGAAAGCTGGAGCATTGGGTCCTCCATAAAGGGAAACACCCTTGGAAGGACTCTAACTTCCTGACTTCTGACCTCTTTCCCACTTACCTCTAGGCTAGAACTACGAAGACCCCTTTGGGGCCTTTCAAAGATGCCCCTGTGGTGTGGGGACTTTGGCTCGCTGTGCAGGATGCATTGAGTGCCCTCATGGATGCCAAAGTCCAAATTGAGGAGATGGCTAAAAATAGCCCTATTACCCTGTTTACTGGGGGTCCCGGGAGGGACACCTAAATAACCTTACAATTACACAAGATGGGGAAATTAGTCAAGAGCACTGGTTGGCACTACGAGAGGCAGAGTAATGCAGCAGGATCTTGTAACCCAATGTTTATAGGGTCAGGCCAAGTCAAGAAGCAGACCGTGTTGGAAATAGTGAATGATCTTTATTAAATACAGGCACACAAAGTGTGAGTATGATAGCGGGGTTTTCAGAGGGATAGTTGATTCGGGTGATACAAAACCTGTTCCTGAAGCCCGGAAAGAAGATAGAGAGTGATGCTGGGGTTCGATGGATCTCAGCACATGGAGCTGAGGGGAAGCTCGCCAAGCAAAGCGGTAGCAAGGTGGTCTGGAACTCGGGAGCAATCCGAGGATGGTCTCGGAATCAGGGTTTTTTATGGGGAGAAATGTGACTGCAGGCTATGCCTTACTCGGAGAAAACAATGCGTTTTAGGGGTGGGACAAAGCTTTGGAAAGGTCAGAATTTAGCGTGATTGATTTAGGTCTGAATTGACAAAGAGTTAGCCAGTATGCAAATACTGAGTGCTTGGCATTTGAGTATTCAGCTTGCCAAGTTGCCTGCTCGGGGCAGGGAGTTCTTTGTAAAACTGCGTGCATACATAATGAAGGTGTCTGCAGAGAGGTCTCCTAAAGCAAGAATCTGGCTATTTCTGGCCTGCCTGGTTGGAGAATGGAATGTTCAGCAATTAGTGGCCGAGCTAGCTCTGTGCTTGTCCGGGGGCCTTTCAAACATGTGGAGGGGGGGGTGGAAGAGAGCCAAATTATTGATATCAAAATGATATCTTTTGGGGTGTCTCCAAGGAGGCCTATACTGCAGTAACAGCCCGGCTTCAAGCAGAGAATGAGGTTATGCAGGTGGACAAGCTAACATTTGCATCCGTTGCACAGACCACTAGCCAGAAACTAAGCAAGGTAACCCTCCAAGTGCAGACTTGGAAGGAGCGGGCCGAGGTACTGGAGGAAGAACTGGCCCAATCTAAAACTGCTGCCAAATTCAGTTCAAAGAGCAACAGGAGGTCGTAAGCCACACTGCTTCCCAGTAGCAAGTGGAAGAGTTGGAAAAGGAACTGCAAACTTGGCAGGCAGTCATTTCAGCAGTCTGCCTAAAGTTTCTCCCTTCTCTTCCCATTGCCGCCCTCAGGGAGCCACTTCCTGAGGACACAATAGCATCCCACTCTTACAGTCCTGACTGGGTGGAGAACTGCTCCTGTTCACCCGGTCAAGACGCGATCAGTGATCAATGACCAATGACTTGGAGAAAGGTGATGGCCAGGGAAGATGAGGCAGAGGAGGAGACACAAGAAATTGAGACCAGGATCTCTTGGAAGGCCACCGAGGCCAAGGTGATCGCTGATCAGCTTGGCTCTCTAAACAATTCTACTGGGATCATGTGGCTGAACATTGTGATCCACTCTCACCCAACAGCCAACAGTCAGAATTTAACCCAACTGGCCTAGTTGTGCATGCCTCTCTCTGAGCTCCTCACCTTTGAATCTGCTGTTGCCACCCAAGGGTTGGTGAGGCTAGATGCCCATGCATGGATGAGGGAAATCATCAGGATCTTGTGGCCATGTCAGACCGCAGGAGTCCTGTATGTGCTAGAGCGACAAGGTCCCAAATAGAACCCTCAGGCTTACATAGCCAGAAAACAACTTATGGTTATGCTGGCCAACAAGGTTCAAGTAACACAGGGACAATGGGATTTCAACAACGTGGAGTTCAAGACATGCCTTTACAGAGGCTTGAACCATGAAACCAAGATGGCCCTGGGTCTCATAAGTCCTGAGACCATGCCATCGGCCAATTTTGATGCCAACTCCAGAGGGTCTTGGACCTCTTCTGTGAGACTGGTGCCCTGAAGTCCACCCAAAGGTCAGGAAGGAACCAGGGAGTTGGGAACTCATACAGGAAGTGACATACTCCAACTATGGGCCACACTCCCAACACCAAAATTCAGCCCCCACTTTGGCTCCCAAGGGGAACTGGAATTCCTGCCCCTTCCGAAGCTGGATCACAAGGCTAGGCAGGACTTGTGGCAAGCCAGGAACACCCAAGGTCTGCCTAGCAAGTAAGGGAATCCTGTGTCCCAACCTCAGGCCCCCCAAGTCTACCCCAGACAGTGGTGCTCCCCAAGCGCAGTCTGGAGGGTACAACCCTACCAGAAGTGCCTACTCAGGAGAGAGGGCAAAGCTGAGGATGGCCTTGAGAAAATTTGGGCTTGACATGATCCAATTTGATCAACGTCCGACAGCGGAGCTGCTTGATGCCTTGATTAGCCATGCACAACCAGGAGATGCACAGCCAGTGGATGCCATAACGATGGTCCTCCACTCACTGGGCACTATCCCAACTTGGAAGCTCTGAAATAGAGGTGCCCTTGGTCCAGGAATCTCCCCAAGGATGTTGTGGCTCGGCTGATGCCAGACAGATGGGGGCGATTTTGGGTGAAGACAGGCATTGGGACCAACAGGGACAAGACTTCTGCCACTTTATTAGTTGACTCTGGGACAGTGCTGAATGTGCTGCACCCTAAATTGGTGAGACATGGTGACCCCACTCCCAACTCTATCTGCTTGAGTGGGCATGGTGGGGGGCGGACACCAAGCCAAAGCGTGGAAAGACATTCCCCTTTCCATAGGGATGTTTCAGTCCAATGTGACGGCTTGTGAAAATTGGGGAGAAGACAAAGGCCTTCTGGAAAGATGCGGAAAGATAAAGGATGCCTGTGTGTTAATTGAGGGCAGGGATTCACTGCCCCAAAAACAGTATAGGTATCCTGCAGAAGCTGAGGAAGGGATAGGAAAGACCATAGGGGGACTCCTGAAGCAGGATGTGATCACTCCCATGCAGTTCATCTGCAATGCTACCCTATGACTGGTCCTGAAACCTGATGGGAAGACTTGGAGGATGACAGTGGATTTCAGGGCTCCGAATGCCACCACTCCTCCTGTCGGGATGCCCTCCATATTAAGTAATGGGATGTGTAGTCCAGTATAATGTAACAGACTGCTTGTAGTTAAAGAAGCCTAGGTACCAGAGACTGTTAGATAAACAATTGCTAGGAATGTGCTGATAAGTGGTGTTGGCTCTCATGGCTTCAAGGTCTCTAGGAAATGGGGGAGGGAATGCTGGGGAATTTTAAGCTTTTGCGTCTCCTTTTGACTGTTAGCCCCCTCACTAAACTCTTGTATCATGTACCTCACTCCAAATAAATAGTGTTTATTCACTGTACTATTTGCGTGTGTGGATTCAGTTCCTGACACCCCCAGTGGCCCCAATAGTTGCAAAGTATAATGAAATCCTTGCCGCCATTGCTGCCAGTGCCAGCTACTACAGAGTAGTGGATTTGGCTAACGTGTTCCACTCCATACCACTGCACGAAGCATGCTGGTATAAATTTGTCTTCATGTTTAGAGGGCATCAGTACATCTTCAAATGAACTCCCTAGGGATTCCACTCAGGTCCCAGCATCTGCCATGTGCACATGCTCAAGATATGGGATAGGCTTTGGCCAGCCTCAGGATCCCATGTCTTGTCTTACATGGAAGATGTATTAGTGCATTCAGACTCAAAGGAAAAGACTAGGGATGTCACGTGAGAGGTTTTGAGACTTTTGCCGGATATGGGTTTCAAAGCTAACCAGAAAAAGGCACAGCTAGTCTCCACTGAGGTCAAGTACTTAGGACTTTCCTTGAGAGCTGGAGGTTGCACCCCAGACTCCCGACGGGTAGAAGTCATCTCCAAACTGCCAGTGCCTACTGACGTGCACTCTTTCAGACCCCTCTTGGGCATGTTCAACTTTTCTCGAGACTTCATTGAGTCCTTCATTGCCAAGGCGAGGCCTCTGTATGCTCTCTTTAAAAAGAACACTCAGTGGGAGTGGGGGCCTGCACAGCAACAGACATTCATGCAGTTAAAGGAGAATCTGATGAAGGTGCCTGACTTAGCTCATTCGAACATGACCAAGCCCTTCCTCATCCAGTTAGCTGCCTCTGACAGGAGCACCGGGCAGTTCTTTCACAACCTTTGAATGGCAGTCAACGTATCATTGCTTACGCCTCCAGGAATTTGAGTCCACATGAAATGAAATTTAGTCCGTGCAAGAAAACATGCCTCACACTGACACACTGGGAGTTTATTATCAGAGGTGCCCATGTGACCATCCAGACACCCCACACACCACTTAAATATATCCTTTCTGGGAAAGTCCAGAATGGCCAGGTATCCAATGCCAGGATAGCCAAATGGACTGTTTTCCTGGTATCATATGGGGTGGAGTTTCAGAAGCAACCACAAGAACCACTGGCTCCATATGGCCTAATTGTTGCCAGAGCCATGCTTAAGTGTCTGTTACCACCTATAAAGACTGTAGATTGGTCAGTCAAGTGGGGAGCCTCTCTTGAAGAGGTGCAGTTACAAGGGTTCATCTGTTGGTTCTGTGACGGATACTCCATGCATGTAGATGGGAGCCCTAGGACTGACTTTGGAGCGATCTGCATGACAGACTCATTCTCCCTTCAGGGGAAAGCCCAACTCCACTCCAGCCAAGTGGCCGAAGTAGAAGCTCGACGTGCATTACTGGAGCATGAGCTGCTTGCCTGCTCCCTAGCCATCTACACAGATTCGGACTGGACAGCGAAAGCTGTGAGTGTCTGACTCCCAATTTGGCTCCAAAAGGACCTCAAAACTTAATGCACAGTTATGCATATCCCCTGACTAACAATACAACCCTGGGGATATCCCATTTAACAACAGGCCAACTGTAACACATTCAAATTGCTCCCTTCCACCTGGGAGACTACACAAGTATTTATACTCTGTTTCACTTCCATGCCACCATATCCTCTGAAGATGCCAGCCACAGATGAAGGCAAAATGTCAGGAGAAAATATTAATAGAACATGGCCTCAAAATCTGGAAAATCCACAACAACCTATGGATTATGGCTGTGAAAGCCTTCAACTTTACATCATGACTTCAATACCTCCAATGGGAAGCCTGTTTCCCATTTGGAGAAATGGGTCCGAATCTCTACCCAGATTCAAGACTGAACTGCTCCGACATGGGTTGCTAATGTCAAAGGACACCAAAAGAGTGCTCTGCCATGTGTCTTTGGAACAACCGAGCAGACGTGCTTGCCAGAGAAGCCGCTCTATGGGATGACAGAGTCCCCATAGCCCCCATCAATGTAAATCCCAAACAGCACCTTCATTCTCCCACATTTGATTTAGTCACGCTACAGAAGGGAGACCCTGAGATAGCTGAGCTGGCTAAGAAGGGAAACAACAGTTGCAGAAGCAACTGGAAGGAGTGTTTTGGGCTGTAGAAACAAATGGTCAGCATCGTTGAATCATGCTGACAGTCCTCTGTGGCAACATGATCCAATTCATACATGAGCAAGGGCATTGTGGACAAGAAATCATGTTAGAGAGGGTCTGAGAGACAGGATGGTGGCCACAGCTCAAGCAAGATGTTAACCAATGGGTGGACAACTGCTTGGCTTGTGCCATCATAAATGCAGACCACTCTGGGCCTGAAGAATAGAATGGAGGATCTGTTGACCCTAAGAAAGCGAATCTCCCTGAGCCTCAGGAGCAGCTCATGGGTAGGCCTAATGTGGATATTTTGAGCCTCAGACCTCTTTGAGGTGCCTGAAATCAACTTGTCCAAGATGTTTGCATCCATCTACTCTGCCTTTGACACAGGTTAAGCACTAAGAAAGATAGTGGGAAATGCAAGTCTCCCACACTCCCCTTTCTCCCTCCTTTCTCATACCTGACCCCTCAAAGCTTTAATTTGAAGGCCTATGTTCTGTGTTCCCTACAGGGAAACAGGATGGGCACCCTTCCATGGATCTGGCTACTATTGAGATCTGTTGCTGAAGCCTCACGAATTAGAACCTACCCTACCCAGTTCACACTGACTGGGAATATAACATCCAAGCCAAATGTTAGTGAGATTCTTATACTGGGAAAGAGACATCTTTTTACTTTAGCCTGCTGGGCTAGGAGGCAAATTCTTCGACTCCAGGCAGGACAATTAGGTAGAAACCCAATGCTTTAATTCTTTTTCTTTCTTTCTTTTTTTACTTCTGAATAGGGGAAGGGTTGCTGGGAAAATTAAGGGTCCAGGCAAATCCTGGACCAGATTAAAAACTAGGGCTTAATAGGATTAGAGCCCTGGGTGCTCTGAGGTAGATCAGGCCTCCAGAGTTAGGCCCACTGCCCAGAGAGCAGTGGTCCTACCATGGTGTCAGGACCTCCAGAGCTGGAGGGACCATGTACAATGACACTATGGGGCAAACATGAGAGGATTTTGAGGAGTAAGCCTCTCTGGCAGATTGGGCACAACTCTGAAGCACCAAATCACCCTGCTGAATCCAAAGTCCCAGGAACCATCTAGCCCAACATCCCAGGTACCCCTTTCAAGTTATGGTAAGTGTGACTTGAAGCCCTGAGTCCAGATCATCGCTGAAGGGCAAGTAAGGAGCAATGCTCTCCCACTCCCTATATTGTAAATAGCCTCCTAAATGATAAGAACTATGAATTATTAGTCTTGTTTGTGTGAATGTTGGAAATAATTTCCATATGCCCCTAGGGCAGTGCAAGGACTTGCTAACCAAAAATTTAAAAAACCTGCAATTTACTCTGCCCTTGTCAGACTTGCTGGTGCTGGCGAGCTCTAGCCCTGCTTGACCAAAAAGCCTGCATGGTCCAGGTTTTCCCTGGAATTGTATCTCTTCCTTTGCAACTGTAAAAGGGTGCTCCTGCTCTCCAGACTAAGAAGCTGAAAGCCAGAGTTGAGTCCAATCCAAACTAAGACAGTGTCAACACTGCCATTGCATCACCTCAGTGCTATAGGTGTATCTAACACATGGAAATGCTGAAGTGGTGTAGGCACTCAGAACCCATGGAGATGCTGAAAAGTATCTCCTGGGCACTGTGGTTGGTCTGCCGTACCCATGAACTTTCCAGGCCCAATCTACACCCAGAAGCTCCAACTGTCTCTCATGTCACCATCCCAGCCGTGACTGCAGTAAAGATCTTATAGTGACCAACCCTTGGCATGGTACATCTGTCCCATGGAGCATTTTCTGGCTGGTATTGAAAATTCACCTATTGCCATGATTCATCGCAATGCTTCAACTTCCATCAGCCGAGCATGTCCATCTCCAATTAAAATCCGTTTTCCCAAAGTACACATCTTCAGGCCCAATGTCTCTGGTTGGTTTGGAATTTGCATCATTGCTACTAATCAGTATGCTTAGTTTGCAACCAAAACAGGTCCTGTGCCAACTGAAGGAGCAGATCCAGTGACAGCCCATTGCAGAGCAACTGATCCTGATGGACTTCGCAAGTACCCGACACAGCTGCCAGCACACATGGATCCAGTGACAGAGCCATCCCCAGTGATGAGGGGTATGTGAAAGTATACCATGCTGCCTTTCCCTCACTGATGCTCGTTGATAAGAATGCTCTTGCAGCCCCAGAAGTATTTGGACTTTTCCTGCCTTTCCAGAGACAGTCTTTACATTTGGCCATACAAACTTTTGGACGCAAGGAGGGGTGCAATGACTCATGTCTGCCCCCAGACTGCCAATCTGGTCTGCCCCCGGAGTGCCAATCTGTTTTCATTCTAGGTTTATTGCCATCCCATTTCAATATGTCTTCATCTGTTAATAATTTTCCTTGCTTTGTTGGGGTAATTTTGAACACTTCTTGAGATGATGTCCAAATTGGGAGTTTTATATCATATTTCTGCTTTACTTTTACCCAAATCTTTAATAATGTTTTCCAGATGCAATGATTGTTAAATTCTTTATTCACTGCTACCTTATTACAACACAAATAACCATGCCATCTGAATCTATTATCCAGTTCTTCCAATTCTTTGGATTATCTTAGAGAAATCATCAATACATCTTTTATCCAATCTAACCAACAGACATAATAATATATCTTCAATGATGGTAAATCAAATCCTCCTTTTTCTTTTGCATCTTGCAATATTTAAAATCTTATTCTTGGCTTTTTTTCCCTGCCAAATAAATTTTTGAAGATCTTTCTCCCATTCTTTAAATTTTTTTTCTCTTCCTATTATTGGCAAATTTTGAAAAAGGAACGTGAGTTTAGATAATAAAGACATTTTAAACACATTAATTCTTCCCCAAAAGGATATATTTAGTTTGTTCTATTTCTCCATATCACTTCTTATATCTTTCCATGTCTTTTGGTAATTGTTACCAAATAATTCTTGATTCTTCTTTGTTATAAAAATTCCCAAGTATTTTGTTTTCTTAGTTAACTGACATCCTGAGATTTTCCTCAGCTCAGCTTGTTCTTTTTTTTTACATGGTCAGTGCCATTACCATTGTCTTTTCCTTGTTAATCTTATATCCTGCCACCTGTCCAAAGTCTTGTAAAATTTCCAGCAACTTTTGGATTGAATCTTTCTGGTCCTCTAAAAAGATTATAACATCATCTGCAAAGGCTCTTATTTTCAAACCTTTTATCTGTGAGTCCTCATTTATTATATTTAATAATACTTTCAAAACTGCACTAAACATTAATGGTGACAGTGGGTGTCAGGAACAGATTCACTCTTACACGGATCAACAAACTTAATAGAAGATTTATTGTAACATAGTAAGGGATGCTGTCTTCAGACGTTAAACTGAGAATGGAACTTTTTCCCCCCCACCTTACACTTTAACAGACAGTTTCTCCTAAGATATTGTAAAAGAACAACTCATCATGCCAAATGGTTCCTTTGAAATTCCAGCCAGAAGGAATGGTTGGCGCCTGGGAATAGCTAACAGCCTACTATCACTATTTCCTCAGTCTACTGCTATCCTAAAACAATAAAACATGGAGGACCCCCGACATCCTGCCCCACTTTTTTAAAAAAATATATACATAAAGATACACAAAATATAGAAAATATCACGGAACAGTAGAAAGACAAGAAAACTAAATAGTAATATGAATGCAGTAGCAAGTCAGTGGGGCTTTAGGAACATCAGCCGGGAAGAAGTCAGCGAAGGTGCCCTCTTCAGCAAACTGGAATGAAAAAAAGGATAAAAGCCTTGAGGGAAGAAAGGGGGTTAGTTCAAAAGAGACATCATTAATAGCCCTTTTCACAGGAAAAGGTCCGAGAAAACGAGGGGAAAGTTTTTTAGACGGAGAAGGAGAGGAAATGTTCTTAGAAGAAAGGAAAACCCAAAACCCCGGGCTGGTAAAGGGGATTAGGCTGCCGTTTACGGTAGCGAAACGTTTGTGGGAAGCTTTACGGATGCTATAGCATCTAACGGATTGCCAAATGCCAGAAAATTTAGAGACCCAAGCAGAAACAGAAGGAGGAGCGGAGGAAGAGAGGGAGAGGGGGGGGGAAGGGGAAGGAAAGGGAAACCGTAAATTTTCAAAGGGGGGTTTCCCAGTAGAGGTATGAACCGCAGAATTGATGGCAAACTCAGCGAACGGAAGGAGCAGCCCCCAAAATTTCTGGTTCTCAGAAACAAAACACCTAAGAAATTTTTCAAGAGATTTGTTAACACGCTCAGATTGGCCATCTGTTTGAGGGTGATAAGCACTGCTAGTTTCTGAGTGACTCCAGGGTTTTATAACAAGTCCAAAACTTGGAAGTGAAAATTGGATCCCTGTCCGAAATGATCACCGAAGGTAGTCCGTGAAGTTTCCCTACATGATTAACGAACAGGTCAGCCAGCTGGTCAGCACGGGGTAGTTTCTTTAGAGGCACAAAATGACATTGTTTGGAAAAGTGATAAGTAACAACCCAAATAACATGAAAGCCGTGTGAAGAGGGAAGAGACACGATAAAATCCCATGCGATGACCGACCAGGGGCTAGCAGGCGCAGGCAGAGGTTGCAGGAGTCCTTGGGGTTTTAAAGTGTGGGGGGATTTAGAAACGTTGCAAGTGGCACACTGCTTAATGTAATTTTCCACGGAGGGGTTTAATCCAGGCCCCCAAAAAAAGGGCGGCGAATCGCATGCAATGTCTTCAAAAACCCAAAATGTCCAGCGGGTTTGGAATCATGATAACGATGAAGTACCTGCTCGCGGGCAGCAGGGGGAACGTAGACCTTTTGGGGCCATAAAAGGGGAGATTGTCAACCCATTCTATTTTATCCTTGTTTGCCGGTAGCCAGGAGTCTGCATGCGCTGCATGAATGATAGCATCGCGGAGAGCGGAGTCACAAAAGAGGGGGGGAGAAAGCCTTGTCTTTGCTAATGCACGAGTATCACTTGAGAAGCCAGAGAGGAGGCAGGAAACAAGGTATTGGAGTGGGAGGCGTGGGAGGGGTTTCCCCAAAACAGGGAAGTCGAGAGAGAGGGGCCCCCCAGTTGGTTAGTTCGGCCAGGTTTGAAAACAATTTTAAATCGGAATCTCTGGAAAAATTCAGCCCATCTCGCCTGCTTAGGGGAAAGTTTTTTAGCAGACTGTAAGGCTTGCAAATTCCTATGATCAGTCCAAACTTCAAAGGGGATCGAGCCCCTTCAAGCAAATGACGCCAAGAGGACAGCGCAAAATGGATAGCCTTGGCTTCTTTCTCCCAAATAGGCCAATTAGCTTGTTGAGGGGAAAATTTCTTTGAAATGAAAGCACAAGGCCTGAGTGCTCCTGTGGTGTCATGTTGTAAAAGAACGGCTGCCATGGCAAAGTCCGAAGCATCCGTTTGCACAATGAATTGCTTCGTACTGTCGGGAAAAAGGAGTAAGGGCTCAGACGTAAATTTAGATTTCAAATGGGAAAAGCCGATTGACACTCAGGCGACCAACAGACAGAAAATTCTATGCGCCTTGCCCGCAGTGGATCCTTTAGGTTTCCGTAGAAGGTTGGTGAGTGGAAGCGTTATGGCAGCAAAATCCTCAATAAAGTTCCGGTAGAAGTTTGCAAAACCAAGAAATTGCTGCAGTTGCTTCACAGTTTTAGGGACGGGCCATTGCAAAATGGAGTTAATCTTCGAAGGGTCCATTTAAGTGAACAATCTTCGAATCCTATATCCCAAGTAATCAAAAGTTTGGGTGTCAAATTGGCATTTAGATAGATTAACCACGAGGTTGTTATCTATAAGCCTTCGTAACTTTTCACGAACCAATGACACATAAGATCCATGGAATCTGCGTAAATCAAAATGTCATCCAGATAAATCAGAACCCCCTGATACAACAAGTCATGGAAAATGGTGTTCAAAAACATTTGGAACACAGATGGCCCCGATTGTAAGCCAAAGGGAAGAACCGTCCATTTAAAGTTACCTAGAGGAGTTGCAAAGGTGGTGAGCCACTCAGAGTCCGGGTCCATTCTAATCCTATGAAAAGCCTCTTTAAGATCAAGTTTGGTGAAATATTTTCCTTGAACAAGATGGTCCAAAACAGTCCGTATCAGAGGTATGGGATAACAATTGGAGGAAATAACCTGGTTAATAGCAGAGTAGTTAACTATCAGTCTCGGATCCGCGCTGGGATCTTTTCTCTTTCGGAAGAAGACAGGACTCGCCGTGGGGGCTGTCAGAGGGCTTGATAAAGCCAGAGCCAAGTTTTTATTTAGGAACTTCTGAGAGCAAGGAGTTCTTTTTGGCTCATGGGATAAATTTTCGGTTTAGGCAGGGTGGCCCGTCAACTAATTCCAGATTTGCATCAAAGTCCGTGTGGGGAGGCAATTTGTCAGCCTCCCTTTCGTGGAAAGCCTTTTGGAAGTCTCGGTAGTGTGAAGGAATTTGTTGCAATTCTTCATGGGGAATAGAAAAGTTTTCATCTGAAGAGGACATAGTGCCAGCAGTCCAGTTTATCTGGGGGTTATATTCACGAAGCCAATCGATTCCCAAGACCAATTTGAACTGCATCGCCTTGGGAACTAGAAATCGCATGCTGTAATTGTTTTTGTCCATTTGAAATGAGATGGGCTTAGTGATTTTACTAATTACTCCCCCAGTCATTGAGGTCCCATCCATTTGCGTTAATTTGATGGGGCATTCCAAGGGCTCATAAAGAGTTTTCAATTGTTTGGCCAATTTGGGGTGTAACAAACTTCTGGAGCAGCCAGAGTCAATTAATGCCCTATGTACATGCAAAGTCCCATCGCTGCCACTAATCGCAACCGTGGCGTAGAAATGGGGAATTTTAGGAGTACTTACAGATGTTCCCGCCGCTTGCCAGTCATCGCAGTCAGGTTTAGAATCTCCATCTATGTCAGATGAGGACGAAGAGGTGGTTTCATCATCGGGATCGGAGTCTCCTGTCGCCGCTGCAGGGTCCTTAGAAGTGCGTCTAAGTGGTTGTTTGGCGGCCGCTGTCTGATGTGTGAATTCTATATCCTTTGGGTCTGCTCGTGCTCCCTTAGTCCCAGTCGGAGCTTGGTTTCCGCGGCAGGTGTTGGCGAGGTGGCCCGGTTTTCCACAGGTAAAACTACATGCCCAAACGGAGACGATTTATCCCGTTCCTCAGCATTGAGGACGGTGGGACCGCGAGGTTGTCGTTTTAGGCACGTCTTGTCTTTGTCGGTTCAGCTGAACAGTCTGGGTTATGCCTTCCATTTCAGTAGCTAGTCTGACCCAACCTAGCAGGGTCTGTGGATTGGCCTGCATTAAGCACCCGTGTAGAATATCAGGATTTAGTCCATCTTTGTATAACTCAATTAGAATTTCATCACTCCACGGGACTTTGGTGGCCAGGTTTCTAAATTCACGGGAATGCGTTCCCACATCGTTCCTGCCTTGTTTCATTCGTTTCAGTTGATATTTGGTGTTTTCCAATAAATGGGGGTCTTCAAAGCGTTCCCGCAGATGGTTCATGAAGAGCTGCAGATTTTCAGTTTCGGGGGCGCGGGAGTCATATAGGTTCGCTACCCAGTCTGCTGCCAGTCCTTTCATCCTCTGGCTTAGGTATTGAATTCGGGCCGCATCATCCCGAAATAGATGGCCGTGATCAATCATGAAATTGTTTGCCATAGTCAAAAAAAAGGAGAGTTTCTCCCCCTTCCCGTTGAAGGTCGCTTCCAGGTCTCCCACATTTCTGAGTAACAGTGGCGCTGGCGTGTGCCCTGTTGGTTGCTGGGGCAGACCAGGGGTCCCTGCCGCCGAGACAGCCGCTCGTGGTTCTCCTCCTGGTGATCTCCCTGTCTGCGAGGGACGATTGGCATCTCGCGTAGCATGGTCTTGGTTGAGTATCTCCTCATCTTTTCTTTCCAGTTCGGTTTCCATTTGCTTTATCTCCTCCAAAAGGGATAGGTCTTTTGCTGATGTTGTCCCCCATCTCTGGCCGCCCTTCTGCGTTGTCTCAACGACGTATGTGGCTTTTCTCCCCAGACCCAGGTTTGGCCGCTTGTGGGGGTTTCCATAGCCTCGGTCAGGCGCAATTTTGTCTTGGTATCCAGGGGCACTTCAGTTTCTGTAGCTCCATCAGATTCTGCAGATCCTTGCTCTTCTTCAGTAATCGACTGGTCCATCAATTGGTGCATTTTTTGAAAGGATTCTCGAGCTTTCTGTCAGGGACAGATTCACTCTTACACGGATCAACAAACTTAATAGAAGATTTATTGTAACATAGTAAGGGATGCTGTCTTCAGACGTTAAAGCTGAGAATGGGAACGTTTTCCCCCACCTTACACTTTAACAGACAGTTTCTCCTAAGATAGTTGTAAAAGAACGAACGTCATCATGCCAAATGGTTCCTTTGAAATTCCAGCCAGAAGGAATGGTTGGCGCCTGGGAATAGCTAACAGCCTACTATCACTATTTCCTCAGTCTACTGCTATCCTAAAACAATAAAACATGGAGGACTCCCGACAGTGGGCATCTTTGTCTAACCCCTTTATGTATAGGAAAGTTTGTCGAAATATCTATATTTAATAGTAATCTTGCAGATTGATCTTGGTAAATCATCTCTATCCATTTGCAGAAGTCTTCTCCAAAATTGTATTCTCTCAATACCCTGTTTATAAATGTCCAAGAAACATTATCAAATGCTTTTTCTGCCTTGAGAAAGAGGAGTGCTATGCCTGGATTCTTATCATGATACTCAATTGCATTAAGTATTCTCACATTATTTCTCATAAGTCTGCCAGGTAAGAAGCCTGTTTGTCCTTCTTGGATCTTATCCTGTAGTTTTTTTCCATCCACTTTGCTAGTATTGCTGCAAAAATTTTGTAATCTATATTCAGCAGGGAGATTGATCAATAGTTTTTGACTTCTCTTTATCTTTCCCCTCTTTATGAATCAATACAATATGTGACTCACCCCAGGATTCTGGTTTTCCTTGCTTCTTTATTTCTGCCATAGTTGCATGTATTGGTTGAATCAATTCTTTTATGAATTTCTTATAATATAGAGCTGTGAAACTATCTGGTCTTGGACCCTTATCAACTTTCAAAACTCTTATGGTTTCTTCTACCTCATTTATTGTTATTCGTTTATTCAATTGATTTTGTGCTTCCGCCGATGCTTTCCACATATTTATTTTCTCAAAATATCCAGACAAGTATTTTCCATATTGTTGTGGGGGTTTTCCTCTAGAAATAGTTTAGTAAAATATTCTTCAGACTTCTTTTCTATTTTATTGTGTTGTGTTATCACCTTTTTGCCATCTTGTAATTCTAAAATCAGATTCCTTTCCTTCCTCTTCTTAAGTTTATATGCTAACCATTTTCCAGTTTTATTTGCTTGTTTGAAGTGGGTCAGTTTCATATGTTTTATCTTTTTCTCTATCTCTTCAGTTGTAATTAATTCCATTTCTTTCTGTATTTTTTGGATTCCTGTTGTAATGATGCTTGAGATGGATTTGCCTTGAGTTCCTTTTCCTTTTCTTGGATTTTTGTCAGTAAGATATGATATATTTCTCACCTTTTCTTATTTTGAATTTGTTGTTGCTGGATGAAAAAACCTCTCAGTACCGCTTTCAATGCATCGCATATCATTTTCATCCTTGTTTCATCCTTTATATTCTCTTGGAAGTAGAAGTTCAAAGCTTCGTTCACTTTCTTGATAATTTCCTCATCGTTCAGCAAACTATCATTTAATTGCCACTGAAATTGTTTATTCTTATTGTTCATTTGTAACATCACTGGATGGTAACTGGATTTCACTTTAGGTATATTTCCATTTGTTTTACTTCTGTTAGCAGATGTTTTGAAATCAAGAAGAGGAAGATTTGAACTTGAAATTGATAAGGTCTTCAAGATTAAATAGGCAGTGGTGAAGAAGAAAGACCTCTCTCATGATATAGTGGTTTACTTCACTAGGGAAAAGACCCAGGATTTAGTTATGGAGCAAAATTACAAAGAAAAATTAATTGTTGATGAGACTGAAATTAGAATTTTTGAAGATATACCAGCAAGTGTGCTGAGATCTAGAAGAGAAACTAGAAGAGAATATACATTTCTAACTAAGAATCTCCAGTCTCTAAACATAAGACACAAATAAGAACTGCCTGAGGGACACTTGCTTTTACAACAGTAAGAAGTAAAAGATAATTTTGGTTCAACAAGCTTTAGAATTTCAAGAAAAACAATTAAAAATTGATTCTAAGGAAACACAAGCTGATACTGAGAAGAAACCAGAGGAGACATCAGAATCTATACAAAAAGGACCGGCAGTAACAGAAGAATTAAGTCTAATGTCTGAAGAAGAGTTGGAATCGGCAGAACCAGAGGGAAAAAAAGGAAAAAGGGAAGTAGAGATAAAGAACAAGAGAAAATGAAGATTATTTTGTGGAATGTACATGGAATCAATTCACAGGCAAAGAGAAGGCAGATTTTCCATCATTAAGAAAGACTAAGACCTCAAATTACAATTTTACAAGAGACTTATATTAAGTTGAATCAACAAAAATATTTGTACAACTCAAAACCAGGGAAATGTTTTATGTCCTCATATTTGAAAAAAAAAGGGAGTAGTAATAAATGTAGAAAAAAGCATTGAAGCCAAGGAAATTTTTAAAGACAATGAAAGGAGAATGCTGGTAGTGGAAATTCAAAAGAATGGGAAAAAATTCTATTGGTTGGAATCTACGCTCCAAATGAAAATAAGACAGAATGATATAAGAAATTGTGAGAAAAAGTATCAATATATAAATATGAGGACTAGATTCTCATGGGAGACTGGAACGGAGTTCAAGATATCAACTTAGATAAATCAAAAACTAAGGAAGAACAAGTAAAGAAAGGGAAATTACCAAACAGTATCTTGAATACTGTGTCCAGTTCTGGGCACCCCAATTCAAGAAGGATATTGACAAGCTGGAGCAGGTCCAGAGGAGGGTGACCAAAATGGTGAGAGGCCTGGAAGCCATGCCCTATGAGGATAGACTTAGAGAGCTGGGTATGTTTAATCTGCAGAAGAGGAGGTTAAGAGGGGACATGATAGCCATGTTTAAATATTTGAAGGGATGCCATGTAGAGGAAGGAGAGGGCTTGTTTTCTGCTGCTCCAGAGACCAGGACAAGGAGCAATGGATTCAAGCTGCAGGAAAGGAGATTCCACCTGAACCTCAGGAAGAACTTCCTGACAGTCAGGGCTGTCCGGCAGTGGAATCTGCTGCCTCGGAGTGTAGTGGAGTCTCCTTCCTTGGAGGTTTTGAAGCGGAGGCTTGATGGCCATCTGTTGGGAGTGCTTTGAGGGTGTTCCTGCATAGCAGGGGGTTGGACTGGATGGCCCCTGTGGTCTCTTCCAACTCTACATTTCTATGATTCTATGAAATGTGCAAAGAATTGACTGTTATAGATGCTTGGAGAAACAGTCACCCAGAATGGAAAACAGACTTAGAACACTTGATTAAAAATTAAATAGGAGGGAAATAACAGTGACGTCATTGTGGGGGTCTGTTATAGGCATCCAATCCAGACAAAATTGGATGGTGCTTTCCTAGAACAAAGTGGGAGAAGCATGAAAGGTTTCAGCTATTGTGGATCTGATACCCACTAACATAAATGAATTGGTGAATTGGGTGGAAATAGTAAGAATCATTAGATGGGAGTGACATCTGGAGATCTGTTAGACAGAGGAAAAGGAATGCCAAATGTAGTGTTACTGCCATGGCTGGGCCGCACTTAAGGTGGCATAGATATCAATTTGATATCAATAATTTGGCTTTCTTCCACCACCCCTCCCCACATGTTTGTGAGACCCCCGGACAAGCACAGAACTAGGCTCGGCCACTAAACGCTGCAATACCCCAACACAATACAGGCAGACCAGAAATACAGGCAGGCCAGATCACCGCTTTAGGAGACTTCTCTGCAAACACCCTCATTATGTATGCACACTACTTACAAAGAACTCCCTGCCCAGAGCAGGCAACTTGACAAGCTGGATACTCAAATGTCAAGCACTGTGCATCTGCATACTGGCTACTCCACTGTCAATTCGGACCTATCTCAATCATGCTAAATTCTGACCTTTCCAAAGCTTTGTCTTGCCCCTGAAACTCATTGTTTTACTCAAGTACGGAATAGCCTACGGTTACATTTCTCCCTATAAAACCCCCTGATTCCGAGACCTTCCTCGGATCACTCCTGAGTTCCATCCCATCTTGCTGCCACTCTGCTTGGCAAGCCTTCCCCTCAGTCATATTGGCTGAGACTGTGCAACTTTGGACCTTCGCAGTGATCTATCCGGGCTTCAGGACAGGTCTTGTATCACCCAATTCAACAGTCCCTCTCAAAAATCCCTCTATACCTCTCCAACCTTTATTTTCTATAGTTATCTGAGTGTGAGTGTTGCATACACTTTTTGTCTGTATTTAATAAAAATCTCAATTATTCTTAAATTCCAGTGTGCTCCTTGGCTTGGCCTGACCCTGTAGACTTTGGATAAAAGATTCTGCTGCGTTGCCCTGCCTCTCGCATTGCTAGCTTGTGCTCTTTGACTAATTTCCCCAACTTGTTTAATTGTGAACACATTTAGGCGCATTTAGGTGTCCCTGATGGGACCCCCAGTAAACAGGGTAACAGTAGTCAGGCACACACCCTGGACTTCAACAAAGCTGATTTCACTAGGCTTAGGAAAATAGGTGAGATCTCATGATCAGAAATGCTCAAAGGAAGGGGGTCATGATGCATGGGAATTTCTTAAAGGTGATATATTGAAGGTGCAGTTGAAAACAATTCTATTGAGAAAGAAAAGTAGGAGGTTACTAAAGAAATAATGGTGACTTTGTTCACATGCTTATGAAACTTGCAGGTGACATCAATTTAGGAAGGGTAACTAATACCCCAGAGAACAGGAACAGAATTGAACATGACCTTTATGAATTTGAAAGCTGGACCAAAAAAAAAATTGAAATGTACCAATAAAAGATAGGTGACACTTGACTTGAAAACAGTCCACATGAAAAGGTTCTGAGGTCTTAGTAGACCGCAAACTACCGTATTTGCCAGTGTATAAGACACACCTGTGTATAAGAGATGCCCTATTTGTACACCGGCAAATACTATTTGCCAGCATATAAGACACACTGGAGTATAAGATGCACCCCATTTTCAAACAGTATTTTTTGGGGGGAAAGTTAGTCTTATACTCAGCAGTGTGATTCAGTAGCCAAAAAAGCAAATGCAATTCTAGGTTGCATCAAAAGGAATATAGTTTCCAGATTAAGGGAAGTAGTGGTACCACTTTGTTCTACTTTGGTTAGATTTCACTTGGAACATTATGCACAGGTCTCAGCACCACAGTTCAAGAAGCATATATTGACAAGCTGGAATATCTCTGGAAGAAAGTGACCAAGATAATCAAAGGTCTGGAAACCAAGACTTATCAGGAACAATTTAGGAAGCTTTATGTTTAGCTTAGAAAAAAAAAGAGTAAGAAGTTACATAATAGCCATCCTTAAATATCTGAAAGGATGCCATGTAGATAGTGTGAGGTAGTCTAGAGACTAGAACATGAATTAATGGATTCAAATCTCATGAACAGAGATTCCACCTATTATTAGGAAGACCTTTTTTCTTGTAAAAGCTGTACAATAGTGAAATGGACTGCTCTGGAGGGTAGTGGACTCTCCTCCTTTAAAGATCTTTAAAGGGAGACTAGATGAGCATCCCTCCAGGGCACTTCAACAGTGTATTCCTGCATGGGAAGGGTTTGGACCAGATGACTACTTAAGTGTCTTCCATCTCTTATGATTCCACAATTCAATAGTATTAGATGTATTTCTTACTCATTGTATTTTCAAGTGTCTTTCAGTGCTGCTTAAAATTAAAGACACTGATCACTGTTGACAGGTTTCTTAATGCCAAATATTCTTTTCTTACTCATGTCACAGAAACACATCTTCAAGGTAACCTTGAGAAGGGTAAGGAAAAACAGGGCACATTTAATTTGCTCCTCTCAAGAACTCTAGACAAGACTGATATCTGGTTGATGTTTTTTTCCCCCCAAACTCTTTTGATTTTACCTGAAATACTCAAAGTACCTACTTTCTGGGAAATGTGATTAAACAGAAAGCAAAAAGCTCTTTAATGAACACTTCTTCATGAGAATGAAATGAACAGGTATTAACACATCTGGAAATACATGATCATCTCTCTTTTAACTTCTCAGCTTCACACCCCAGGTAATTAAATATTTGGGGGGAATTAAATGAAAAACAGAATAGGACTACAATACCAGTTTTACCTTTCCAGGGTAAATAATCCAGGGATTATTGAGCACACTAGGCACAAACTCAATGGAGGGTCTCACATTCAGTGTGACAAGTGTTTATGAATAACTTCCATGCTCTTTTGCTCTTTTCCTCCCAGCTATCTAGATTTTTTTTCATGTGCTATTCCCCTTTGCTGCTTCATGCAGTTTCAGCCCTACGCTCCATCAGCCTGCAGATTTTTCTCTCTCTTCCTCTTCTTTTTGTCTTTGCATTCTCAATGAAATATATTTCTTGCTAGAGCCCCCTTTTTTTGCAGTTTCATAATCTCTTGAGATTTTTCTGTTATTTTAATTACTTAATACATTTATATATTACTTAAATAATTTACTAAAGCAAACACATAATCAAGTGCAATATCAAATTATAAGTGCCATTATAATCATCAAATTTTAAGAACCAAGCAAGCATCATTGTCAAATAAAACATACAAAAGTAATAGAATAATTTGTTGAATCTAGACATATCTAAAATTTAATCTGAGAAACCTTAGGAACCATAAAATACTGCATCTATATATCACAGCAGAGCAGAAAATTCTGGTGGGCAGGAGCAACTACACTATATGCCCTTTTCTGTATGGCTAACAGATGAATCTAGGGAGTATGCAGAACCATCAAAAACCCCCAAAAAGTACAGGAAGGAGATGCGGGAGGACAGTCTCTCTAGTAACCTTGTCCTGAGGTTTTTAAGTGTCAGGGGATGATAGGAGTTTCAGCCCCAAAGAAACGCAGCAGAAAAGCCAGAGCACAGCTAGCCAACAGCAGCAACCTTGTTCCCCAATAAGGATACTCACACACAGAGGAGTTTCTTCCAAAACAGGAGGCACTTTATCTTGCATCAAGGTCCGTTATATACAAAACATAGAGTAGACTGACAAGAGCTTGCACCAGGTTTGGTCAACAGACAAATACATACTGGCGTTGCTTTGTTATATATATATCTACAACCAATCGGGTAGGGTTTGCACACCACCCTCTACCTTTCTTATGCAACCTTGCAGTTACCCACAGCTGGGGCATGATGCAACATCTTTGCAGTGGGCTGATCATTTTCCCAGGGTTCCCTGTCTGGAATCCCTGACATTAAGCCCTTATATGGCAGCACTAACTATTAAAACTTGGGTCAAGAGCATATACATAGCCAGTACAATTATATTCTCTGTTCTTGAGAGATTTCATTACACAACAACCAAGTGGCTAGATTTTGTTTTTTCTGCAGCTTCTAGACCTGGGAAAATGGACCTCCAACACAACAATATAAACCTGAACTCAGTTTTTATGCCTGGCTTGTTGCAAGGCACATTCAGGCAAGCCTGTGTCAAATGGAGGAGTGCATGTGCAGCTGCAAAAAATACAGCACTCTATCTGTAGGCCATTCTAGTTCTTTTCTGTATCTTCCACATCATGATTGTATATGTCTCTACCATATTTCCTCTAAGTCTAAGCCAACAGCCCAAACTTTTCCTCAGAGGGGATTTGTACTTAGATGAGTCACACCGAGGGGTAAATAGATTCAGATTCTGAAGAAGTCATTCCTGGTAACACACAGGCAACAGCACTATTTTCAGGAATGTGACATTACTACAAACATACCATAAAGAACTTGTTTGAATTATATTGTATATAGTGAGGAGGCACCTTGCATACTCAGTTGACTTTTAAAACAATAGAAGCATATGTAAACCTAATTTAATTGTGTTTTCTTTAGTGTCAATTAATTATCTACATTAATTACATGGTTGTGGATAATACACATTGAATCATTGGGCATCAAAACTATAGAACACTACCCTGCTTCTTCCCATGTTACTGTTGCCAGAGCCTTTTTCTCCTGAAGGGGTTTGTTACCCTGTTTACTGGGAGTCCCGGGAGGGACACCTAAATAAATGAACAACAACACACTTTGGGGAAAATTAGCTTAGAGCACTGCTGCCAAAACGGGAGGCAGGGTAACGCAGCAGGATCTTGTAACCCAATGTTTACAGGATCAGGCCAAGTCAAGAAGCAAACCGTGTTGGAAATAAATGAATGATCTTTATTAAATACAGGCACACGATGTAAGCAACACACACACACAAGTAACTATAGAAAATAAAGGTTGGAGAGGTATAGAGGGATTTTTGAGAGGGATTGTTGAATTGGGTGATACGACACCTGTCCTGAAGCTTGGTCAGTCTGAAGATTGAGTTCGTTGGTATGGAGTCTCAGTACGTGGGACTGAGGGGACAGCTTGCCAAACAAAGCGGCAGCAAGGCTGGATGGAAGTCCGGAGTGATCCCGGGTTGAGCAGTCTCAGCTACTAGAACTGAGGGGAAGGCCCTCCAAGCAAAGCGGCAGCAAGGCTGGATGGAACTCAGGAGCGATCTGAGGAAGGTCTTGGAATCAGGAGTTTTTATAGAGGGAAAAGTGACTATAGGCTATGCCATACTTGGGGAAGACAATGCGTTTTAGGAGCGGGACAAAGCTTTGGAAAGGTCAGAATTTAGCATGATGGATTTAAGCCCAAATTGACAAAGAGTGAGCCAGTATGCAAATGCAGGGTGTTTGGCAGTTGAGCATTCAGTTTGCCAGGTTGCCTGCTCGGGGCAGGGAGTCCTCTGTAAACAGCGTGCATACATAATGAAGGTGTTTGCAGCAAGGTCTCCTAAAGCAAGGATCTAGCTATTTCTGGCCTGCCTGGGTGGAGAATGGAATGTCCAGCAATTAGTGGCCGCACCTAGTCTGTGCTTGTTCAGGGGCCTCACAAACACTTGGGGAGGGATGGTAGAAGAGAGCCAAATTATGATATCAAAATGATATCTGGGGGTATCTCCAAGTAGGCCTAAACTGCAGTAACAGGTTGAAAAGCTTCCTGAGATTATTGAAATAATTATGAATGTTACCTCTTAGTCCCATCCCAGTATACTGCAACCTCCTCCAATCATAGCTCATAAATGAACTGGGCAAATTAATAGATCAAGTCAAAGAGAAGGAGAACATGTAGAATCACTTAGATGCTACTTTTTTGTTTTTCATCTGTGAGTCTCTGACACAGGGCATGTTTATATTTTGTTATTGTGACAATTATACTGGCCCAAAAGCTCATACACTGTTTGAGGTGCTTCTCTGTAATCCTCTCAAACTGACAAGTAGCTCAATCCATGCATGTTTACGTTGAATATAAATCCTGCAGCTTTTAACAGAGATAATATGATCCCAGATCTGGGTAGGAGGTTTAGCCCTCCCCTCGCAATTTGGGAGAGTACCAACTTATGAAGGCCCACATTTGGATTGAGACCATCAGAAGCAGTACTTAACTTCAAGGAGGGGTTACTTGTAAGCAGTGACTTCCTTGAGAGCAAGTGGTCTCCTTGATAGCAGAACTCTACTATATTGCCAATTTGTGCTTTATTGTTTAATGTCACTTTGCATTTCTTGCTGCTTCTCTAACCAAACTATCTCTGATTTTTTTTTTTAAAAAAAAGATGGCACAAGACATCAGGTGTAACATTTGATTGACCCCTCCCCCCTCCCTATTTTCCAGATGTGATCCATGGTTTTCTTCCATTTCTTCCCCCAAAATGAATTTTCTAAATCTCTTTACAACCTTATTACTAAAGTACTACATTGAAAAGCTGCAATGATTCTATTGCTGTGCTGAAATGAGATCAGCCTGCCTGCTTTACATGAACAGCAGCAGCCAGTCTTCTATCTGGAAGAGTTCTCTGTTCCTTTACAGTGCTACCACACCTAGTAAGAATTCTCAGTTTCCACTGCCCCATCAGGATTCTGTGCAGCTACTCTTATTTCATTTGCCATCTCTTTTGCTAGATGCACTCCCACCTTCACAGACCTGTGCCAGGATTTGTTTTTCTCTATTCCTTTATTCAGTCCTCAAAGACTCATGACTGTGCATGTGCACATGCACATATTAGAGGAGAGTGACATTGTCTGAGAATCTCAGTAGTATTAAGGGTGGTACATCTCATCATAGTGACAGTTGACAAGCCTCCAGGGTGTGGCCCCAGTTCTGGTGCCATCCAGGAATGTAGCCAGTGCCTCTGCCCATGCGGTCCCAATCACACAGAGAACTATAGAAATAAAGGTTGGAGTTGGATAGAGGGATTTTGAGAGGAGGTTTTGGTATGGGGAATACTACACCTGTCCTGAAGCCCGGATAGTCAGTAGAAGAAGTTCGTGGAAATGGAGTTTCTCAGGACGTGAAGCTGAGGGGAAGGCTCACCGAACGAAGCGACAGCAAGGCGGGATGGAAACCAAGAGTGATCTGAGGAAGCGCTCAAAGTCAGAGGTTCTTATAGGGGAAAATGTGGCCGTAGGCTAGTCTGTACTTGGGGCAACAATGAGTTTTGGACTGGAGACAAAGCCTCCGAAAGGTCAGTATTTTACATGATTGAGTTAAAACTGAATTGTCGATAGATTAGCCAGCATGCGAACGCGGAGTGCTTGACAGATGAGTATTTGGCTAGTCAAGCTGCCTGCTCGGGGCAGGGAGTTGTTTGTAAGTAGCGTGCATACATAATGTGGTACTTGCCTTGAGGTCTCCTGAAGCGGCGGGTCAGTTATTTCTGGCCTGCCTGTATTTGTTTGGAATATTACAGCGATTAGCGGCCATGCCTATATGTGAGCTTGTCCAGGGGCCTCACCAGCATGTGGAGGAAAAAAAGGTATAGTAGGCCAAATTATTGATATCAAAATGATATCTAATATCCCACAAGTCCGGGCTAGAAACTGTGATAACAATCCCCCCGAAAATGGGCGATTTGGGACAATATCGAACATTTTCCAGTTAAACATTTCAAAGCAGTTTTAGTGCCAAATAGGGGCCTAAAAGGCTCAGAGGTAGTATTTCTTCATATGGACAGGGAATTTTTCCGGGAAACATGAAGGGTTCTATCTTATAAATACATTCCTAACTAAACTTAAACCTAAACACATTCACACCAAAACATATATAAGCAATAATCAATAGTGACTTGTCCCATCAATTGAGAACCTGCTGTAAATGAGCAATTACCAGACCTAGGGCCATCTTCGTCTTGTGGTTCAAGCCTCCATACAATAGAGTCTTGAAGTTGTGCCCGCGGGCGGTCAAGGGGACCTTCTCAACCAGAATGGTTAGCAGCTGCTTCTGCGCCACGTAAGCTTCAGGGTTCTCATGAGGACCATGTTGCTCCATGATGTAGAGCACACTAGCACTCTGACCGGGCCAAAGGATCTTTACTACCTCACTCATCCAGTCGTGGGCCTCGAGCCTAACCAGGCCATGAGCTGCCACAGCTGATTCAAGGGTAGGCTGGAGATTGGTTCGCAGACAGGGACATGCAAAGACGGGCCAACTGGGTCAGGTCCTGGCTGTTAGCCATGGGATGCGAGTGGATGACTGCATTCAACCATATGATCCGGGTAGACCGAGTTAGGGGACCCAGTTGGTCCACAATAGCTTTCGCCTCAGTAGCACGCCAGGGGACCCTAGTCTCTATGACCTGTGTTTCCTGTGTTTCTACTCTCTCGGAGCTGCCTTCTCCGGTGGGAACGGTCCTGCATGTCATGGACCACGTCTCAACTGGGTGGACTGGGACCTTAGGGCCACTCCAGTCCAGATTAGCGGGAGGGGAGGCCAGAGCTTCCTCCGGCAGGGGCTCCCCAGACAAATCCTCTGCAAATGAGGGGAGCAGCTCCAGGCACACAGCCGATATCAAGGCCTAGCGTGTTTGGAGCTCGCTCTCTAGTGCGGCAATTTGCTTATGGCAGGCCGCTTGACTAACAGCCTCGTACTGATCTTTAACCTGCCCAACCATGAACTTTGCTGCAGCTCGGGCATGATCCAGCTCAGCCTCTAAGGCGTGGGCTTTCTCTTCCCAAGTCTGGGCGACTAGAGTCAAGTCACTGAGTTTCTGGGCCGAGGCTTGCGCGACAGACGCAAAGGTTACCTTGTCTGCCCACAACGCCTCAATTTCGGCTTGAAGCTGGGTGTTCTCTTTCTCTGCTGCTGCTAGCCTACCCTGGGTCTCAACTAGGGCACAGCTAGCATCTCTGGTCTCAAGTCAAAGTCCCCAAGCAGCCAGTGCATCCTTCGCTGGTCCGAATGGGTTCTTGGACTGCGCGCCAGGGCGTAAGCTTCTCGGAGGGAAGTAAAGGGATTTGCCTTCTGGAAGACAGAGTCCTTCCAGGGGCATTTACCTTTGCTCAATACCCATTTCTGTAGTTTCCCACGGACCTCTTCCTCACACATGAGGTCCTTGACTACAACTGGGCTCTCCTTAGCCATTTCTACACAGAACTAACACTGCACAAACTGCGGGACCAGGAACTGGAGTGACGGGTAGGATCACCTAGACCCCTTGGGGGAACTGGGAAACAAACTCTCATGGAACTATGGTTAGGAAAGAGGGATGCGAACCAATCTCCAGCCTGCCCAAATAAAGTCACTCTGGTACACCCAGACCCGGTTTTACACCTCGCCAGCACAGGGGACGAGAGGACAAGGAAACAGTTGGCAGATAGGGAGGTCACCTAGATCCAGAGGGACCCTACAGGAGTACTCGCCTGCCTGAAGGGGGGGTAACGAACTCAACGGAACTTGCAACGCCGTCTGGCCAAACAGCGGGGGAAGAGGGGCAAGGAACCAAAACCAAACCATCCCTAACTGGTTTTCTGGGTGAGGGGCCCTTCCTACACCCCAGGCTAAACCGCTAAACCTCAAGACTAGGTGGGATTCACACCCTTTCCTAGTCAGCTAGCCAAATCGGGACTCACACCCGCAAATTCTGAGAAGCCGGGACTCACACCTGTGTCTCCTCCAATACAAAGCCAAAATCAAAACTCAAGGGGCAGCAAAAGGAAAGGACACGGAAGGAGCAGGAACCTCGTGCTCCTTCCCTAAAGTGCTTTTGTGTGCCTTGCTGCTAAGGTGTTGGATGTGCTTAGACTGTTCCTAACGTATCCACTAGCTCTAGGTTCCCAGCCCACGACAGACCCAAGATAGGGAGGTGATTCCCAGGACAAGACAAAGAGAAGGGGGACAGATTTCCACCCAATAGAGCTATCACACACACAGGACTTACACATGCACTATCCTGCCTAACTGCGTTCTAAAACCACTCAACTGACCGTTTCCTAGGTCGGCACTGCCTACTCTGAGGAGGTTCCAGATTCCTTCTCAGATTAGGAGTGCCAGGGTTGCCCGCGTGGCTCCACCACTCTGTTACCCTGTATTATGGGGGTCCTGGGAGGGGTGCCCAAATAACCAAATATAAACACTAGATGGGGAAATTAACTCGAGCACTCTCTTAAGCTAAACGAGAGGCAGGGTAACTTAGCTGGGATCTTGCAACCCTGTGTCTACAGCGCCAGGTCAGAAGAGCAGCCAGACCAGCTAAAAGTAACAAAAATGATAGCTTTATTAAAGGACAAACAACAAATAAGACAACACATGCACACAGCTAACTAAGACTTAGAAATGAGAGTTTTGGGGGGGAAATGGGTGATACGACACCTTATCTCGAAGTCCTGGAGAGAAGCAGAGGTTGCAGGGGAGGAGACTCAGTGTGGCTTGCTGAGGGGACGACTCCACTGGACAGAGCAGCAACAAGGCTAGATGGAAGTCCAGGGTGATCCGAGGTAGTCCTCGGAATCAGGGGGGCTTTATAGGGTGGGTTGTACCTACAGGTCATGCCATGCTCGGTGAGAACAAAGGAAATTTGGAGCTGGACAAAGGTGTTGGAAAAGGTCAGGTTTTACAAGATGAGCTTAGCGCTGGATGACAATAGTATGGCCAGTATGCTAATGGCTCAACATAAAGAAAGTTCTGGCTCTTGGCCGAGTGTCTTTGTGTAAAGTTGCACTTAGCAAGTTGTGTCTGCAAGAAAATAGTCCCTGAAGCAACGGAGAGGCATTAAGCTGCCTGCCTAAATGTGGTCTGGAATGTACAACCATTAACGGCCGCGCCTGTTTATGTGCTCGTTCGGTGGCCCTTTGCAAACACGTGGAGCAGGGTGGCAGAGGAGGTCAAGTAAAGGCCAAATAAGTTTGATATCAAGAGATATCTAGTGCTATCACCAGGTATATCATAACTGTAGTAACACTCCCACTGTGTCCAAGCTAGTTTTAGATACAGCTGGCAGACAGGGGTAACATCCAAAACATTTACAACAGTGAAATTTAAAATCATGGTGGTGGCAATGGGTTGGACGTTCGAGTACGTGACTGTTTCAATATCCTTGTGGACTAAGGAGCTACCCACATACATGGCAGGGAAGCTATCAGAAGAAAGGGTGTAAACAGGGGTATCTAGGCACCACATTTTCCCACAGGAGAATTTACAACCTGTCGGGGTGCGAGTGAAGTTTTGGCAAGTGAACAGAAAGGTTTTCCATCCCCATGCGGGGTGGCAATCATCATAAGTGAACCTAATTACAAACAGTGAAGCATTGCGGTGTATGCTCCTGGCCATTTTAAATGGCAAGGGAGCTGGGCCAGCTGCCATCTCAGTATATAGCCTGGGGCTGTTGTCTGCAACAGCCATTCTTAATCCTAAACTGATCCTGTTCCTAGGGTGTACCTGGATTTGGGTGAAGATTTCAAATTGATATCATTTTTGAAACCATGGCAACCGTCGGGTTTTGTATAACAGGGGTTCTGCCTCCTGGTAAGGATTCCAATGGCAGACTGCCTGTACGTTAAACTGTCAATTAGTTATGAATTGAGTGGTGTACTCAGGCAAGGCTCCGAGGACACATTCAAACAAAGAAAACAATACCGCAATCCATGTGAACAGTCCCATTCTGTCTCCCTGTAGGGAACACAGATACAGGAATCCGTCACTACTTATTCTAAACTACACACACACATATATATATATACACACACACAAAGATATCTACACAACTGGGGATTCAGAGAGGGTGCTACTCCTCTCTGTCCCACTCAGACAATGTTCATTTACCCATTGTCAAAGGCCTCGTGAATGGAGACAAACATCTCAGACAAATTAACGGCTGGTACTTCCTTGTGATTTTAAGGAAGTCTGACAAATCATTGGACTCACATTTGGCTTTTGGGTGCCTGGATCTTCCGACTTGGGAATTACCACAGAGGTGGGATCGACAGGCTGACCTTTCCATTCCTTCGAATGTGTTTATTTGTGGGTCTCTGAAATTACTGGCACGAGTTGCAGTGCCCACTCATTGCTTGAGACCCTCTTGTCCAAATCAAAATGGAGGCTGGTATCTGACCCAAGTGCCTCCTGAAGTACTGCATTTCGTGGCAGGATGGTGATTGAGACAGAGCCAAGGACTGTCTTGGCCCCTCTCAAGATCACCAGAGTAAAAAGGTATTGGGTGCACCGAATGTGAATGTAAGTTGACACCAGTATAGCTCTGTGGAGGGGAAGGCAGTGGCCACATCCACCTCCATGTGGTATTTGGAACTCACAGTCATGCTTGCTAGATTCTCCCCTGATGAAATGCAATCAAGGGGAGTATGTATGGTAACGTCAGGGTGTGTCAGTGTGAGTGCCTTTGTTAACTTGTGCTCTGGCTGGGCAGGAGCATTCCACTGCTTGAATCCGCAGTCCCACAGGAAATTCCCTTGAAATAAGGCATGGAGAGGTGGACTCTCTTTGCCAAGGTTTCAAGAAAATCTTGGAGGAAATTGCAGGTCTCCAACCGGGAGCTGAGAGTGGGAACAATGGTAAGTTCTGGAAGGTTGGGGTTAGCTTCCACTTGCTGTCTGTTCTCCTTTTCCTGGCTCTCACACACGCTGGCAATGTTCTGTGCCTTGTCAGATTCTGTGGGGGCTTCCTCCTGAGCCTGAGCCTGAGCCTGGTGCAATCCTTCTTGGTGCTCTGAACGGACTATGGTCTCCGAGGTGGTTGGATTCACACTCGAGGCTATGCCAGGAGGAAAGGCAATCTGCCTGGCTCTGGTGCCCTCTGGGCATTTGGGTTTTCTGAACGGCTTAGATTGGGTTCTCCCCCGCTGTACCTGGTCAAACGGATAGCATCAGGGGTGGCCTCACCCTTTCTTCTCAGGTTGGGGAGCAGCACTTTTGGTGCTGCACCAGAGTCTTGCAAGAGGGGTGGCAGGGGTCTTTCCCCTATTGGTCCTAGTGCCTGCCTTTGCCCTAGATCTACCCCATTTGTTGGGCATCAGTCGAGCCACAACCCTCTGCGAGAGATCCCAGGACCGATGGCAGCCCTATCCTGACAGCTCTAAGTCGGGGTAATATTCAGCTGGGGGAGGACTATTGGTCACTTCATTCACCGGCTGGCTATTTCTCAGCAGTAGACGCCTGTCTAGGACATCAAGGAGCTCGATTGTGGGTCTCCCATCGAACTGGCTCATGTCCAGTCCGAATTTTCTTAGCATGCACCAGATCCTTACTCTATCGCAGTGGTTCTCAACCTGTGGGTCGCAAACCCTTTGGGGGTCGAACAACCCTTTCACAGGGGTCGCCTAAGACCATCAGAAAACACATATTTCTGATTGTCTTAGGAACCGAGACATCGCTCCTTTATCCCGCCCCACTCCTTTTTGAAACAAGGTCACTGATCCTCCCACCAAAAGACAGCCGCTGCTG
The DNA here is from genome assembly GCA_948474755.1 of Ctenosaura bakeri. Lineage (NCBI taxonomy): Eukaryota > Metazoa > Chordata > Lepidosauria > Squamata > Iguanidae > Ctenosaura > Ctenosaura bakeri. Next base: position 116,411 of record CAOLHI010002897.1, read on the forward strand.
TTATTTGGCGGCCTCACAGCCAATGGGAGGACTATTTCTGAGACCCCATGCTGGGAGGCAGGGAGAGGAGGCGGCTGTTGCTCCAGGCGGGGGGGGGTTGCATCATCGGAGGAGCACCACCCCCTCCTCCTTGCCGCCACCGCCGCCCTGCCAGTGGCCTTTCTCGCTTGGGCCGCCTCCTCCTCTTGCTCCTTGGTGCAGCAGCTGAGCACGGGCGGGCAGGCGGGCAGGCAGGCAGGTGGGCTGTCTCTGAAGTTGGACACGGCACCATCTTTTCCTCCCCCCGTGGAGCTGCCAAGGTGAGCGAGCAAACACTGGGTAGAAAAGGAGGGCGGCGGAGCCCGCGCCTGAAGCGAGGCCCTGCAGCGGGAATGGGGCTGCGGGTGAGCGAGGAAACTCTGGGTGCCCCGCAACGGGAGGAGGGATTGTGCTTTGCGCAGACAGGGGAGAGCCTGGTCGGCGCCGCCTCTTGCCGGGCTCGCCCCCTCCCTCCCTCCCTCCCTCCCTCCGGACTCTCGGTACCTGCAGCACCATTTGCCCTGGGCGGTTTGCATTGCCTTTCCCACCTGTGCTTTGAGTGAGCAGTGGAGAGGCAGAAGGAGACGTGCCATCCACCCTCGTGCTGGGTTTGCTATCATGGGAGCACGGGGGGGTGGCATTGGGGAGGGCTCTGAGCCCCTGGGCCCCCTCCCTCGCCCCCGCCCCTGCGTGTGCACCAAGCATGACTGCCAGCTTCCAGGGCTGCCATTTTGTCACTGGTGTCACTGACTCGGAAGGGGGGGCAGAGAGCTGCAAAAACGTCCCGATTGGGTGCCGTTCGCATGGGCATTGGGTGGGGAGTGGGGCAGGGTTGGCAGGTTGCAGGAGGGGGGAGGTGTTTTGACGGAGGCCTTGCATGGGGCGAAGGGTGGGAGTTATTGGGGATATATTGAGAGACTTTGGTAATGAGACTCTCAATCAGCAGAGTAATTGCACAAAACATGGAAGTTGAACAGATCACCAGTCCCACTTCTTTAACTCCACCCCAAACACACTTAATCTAGCTCAAAATAAGCACAAAACAGTTTGGTTAAAATTATAAAAGAGTTTACTCACAAAATCTTGTGCATAGTCTACACAGGTTCAATTCTTGAGGAATGTAGGAAGAAAAATAAGCACTCACATGCTTGCTGCTAATGATCCCTGTTAGGAAAATCTCAGAGCATGCTTTCAGGTCAAAAGGCGAAGACAAAAGAGAGAGAGAGCACATGGCAAGAGAACTTTTTAAAAACAAAGAAATGTGTACGTGCTGGGGGAAGAAGTGTTAACCAACAAACAGGAAGTTTCCTCTCTAGGCTATCTCTCTATGCTTACCATAGACATGCAAACAAAACTAGCCAGTTCATTAGGCATGCAAAGGTTGCTACTCCCAACAGGAGTGTCAATCTGCCGGGAAAGAGAGTTGCAGGTTGGAGCAGCTTCCAGGCAGACCGGCACTCCGCGGGTTTCAGTGGGTGGGCTGGGCGGCAGTCCGGCACAGGTCTCAGCCCCTTTGGCAGAGGCAGGGAGCTTGTCGTACTTCCCCAGGGATTCCTGGCCGGGCCTGTAAGAGGAGTTTATTTCAGAACAAGGGGGAGACCTCCTTTTCCTAGGAGATAGGCAGTCTTCTCTCTCTCTTTCCAGCCAACTTTTGGAAACTTCTTGCTTGAATTTTGCGTTGCAGTTACTTGCCCTCTTCTCATTTGCCTGCCCACCTACCCTCCTACCCAATGGTAGCACCACCTTAGGGTCAACATAAGTCAGGAACAACTTGAAGGCACACACAAGAAGCTTGTGTAGTCCCCCAAGATGTAATTAGAAATAAATATTTCACAATATATAATTACATATTGTTTTTGCGATTAATCACTATGCTTTAATTATGTTCAATTTGTAGCAATGAAAATACATTCTGCATATCAGATATTTACATTACGATTCATAAGAGTAGCAAAATTACAATTATGAAATAGCAACGAAAATAATTTTATGGCTGGGGGTCACTACAACATGAGGAACTGTATTAAAGGGTCACAGCATTAGGAAGGTTGAGAACCACTGCTCTATCGGAAGAGTACATCTGGGCAGTACGGTCATAACCACCGGACATCTCCCTGGGAGCACCGGTGTCCGGGGTCTGTTTTGGGGCTGAGGGCAGCTGAGAGGAGTTCCCTGCCTTGCTCGGCCGACTGCAGGAATCCCTAGCCTGCCACTGCCTATTGTCTTGTCTGGGAGGAGGGTGTGAGTTCCAATTCCCCTTCAGGACGGTATTCGGAGCTGTCTTCCTGTGCTGGGAATGGGGACCATAATTGGAGTATGTCACCTCCTGAATGGGCTCCCAAATCCCAGTGTCACGTCTCTGAGGCTTAGGAGGGGGCTTCAGAGAACCAGCCTCGCGCAGCAGATCAGCGACCCACCGGAGGTTGTTTCCGAATTCCTCCCAACCAGTTGTTGCAGGGTCCACTAAGCCCAGGGCCATTTTCGTCTCATGATTAAGACCTCCGTAAAGGAGAGTCTTAAACTCTACATGATTGAAATTGTACCCTCCGGGAGCCAAGGGGACCTTCTCAGCTAAAATGGTATGCTAGTGGTAGATCGTGGAGTGGTTTGCTGCTCTTTGAGTTGCGGGAACCTGGAAGGAGATCAACCATGATGTTGGTTTTACCAGGTTTAAAATCTATTTTGAAATTGAAGCACTGGAAGAATTCTGCACAGCGTGCCTGTTTGGGGCTCAGCTTCCTCACCTTTTGAAGTGCCTCTAGGTTGTGGTGGTCACACTACACCTCGAAGGGTCCAGGGGCCTCCACACACCAAGTGCTCAAGGTTAAATGGATGGCTGCTGCTTCTTTTTCCCATACTGCCCAGTTCTTCTGTGTGGGGTCGAATTTCCAAGAGAGGTAAGCACAAGGTCTTAGAGTCCCACCATTGTTGTAGGGATGGCCCTCCATAATTAGATAGGGGATTATGGGTTAGCGTGTATTTCTAATAGACACAGATTCTGGTTGCTTAGTAAAACAGTATGGAGCAGGCATTCATTCCTCCATTTGCTGTTCTCTAAACATCCATGGGGGGTGTTGATAGTAACCATGGAAACTTATGGGACTTTATGATCTCTAGTGTAGGAACGTGCTTTCGTTTTCTTTGTGTGAATCTGAAACTGCTTAACTACATAGGCTTTTGGGGTCTTTACTCATTCCTGTTCTTTGAAGCCAATGTTCACTGCTCAGCAACTTTACCATAAATCTGTTATGCAAGTTTATTTTCCTTGTATCTGAGTCTGACCCTAACAGGAAGAACAGGAATCGAGCAACATGCACCAACCTACTGAACAGGCGGGAAGCCACCCCACCGAAGAACACCTGGAATGAGTTGATTCCTATGGACCAGCGGATAGTGACTTGGCACCCAATGCAAGGCCAAAATTCCCGACAGCCACCCCCGCCTGCGGCCAGACTTGGGCTTGGGGAGAGAAACCAAGAATTTCAATGAGGAAATGCAGAAGAGCAGCTAAATGGGAAACTTCAGAGAGAGAACTGGCCCTCCTGGATGAAATAATGAACATAGAAGAGACAATGGCCAAAAAAGATGAAGAAATACTGGAGCTTCGAACGCTGCTAAAAGAATTGTGTGCCAAAGTGCCAGAAGCAGGGAGGACTCCGGTTAGAGGACCAGCCGCCACTCCAGCAGCTGAAGTCGCTATTCCGGGAGCTGCAGTCCCCCCACCTCCACCCGTGGCCCCAGCATTACCACAGGCGGTGCCGAGAAACATTGGTGAGTTGAAGGCTTCCTTCAATGGCAAAGGAGAAAAGCTTTCTTTTTTTCTAACTATGGCCTCAAACTTCATGTTAGATTATGGGCATCTGTTCCAAGACGATGCTGCCAGGATCAGATATTTGAGTCAGCGCTTAGAATCATAGAATCATAGAATCATAGAAATTCAGAGTTGGAAGAGACCACACAGGCCATCCAGTCCAACCCCCGCCATGCAGGAACACCCTCAAAGCAATCCCGACAGATGGCCATCAAGCCTCTGCTTAAAAACCTCCAAGGAAGGAGACTCCACTACACTCCGAGGCAGCAGATTCCATTGCTGGACAGCCCTGACTGTCAGGAAGTTCTTCCTGAGGTTCAGGTGGAATCTCCTTTCCTGCAGCTTGAATCAATTGCTCCTTGTCCTGGTCTCTGGAGCAGCAGAAAATAAGCCCCCTCCTTCCTCTACATGGCATCCCTTCAAATATTTAAACATGGCTATCATGTCCCCTCTTAACCTCCTCCTCTGCAGACTAAACATACCGAGTTCTCTAAGTCTATCCTCATAGGGCATGTCTTCCAGACCTCTCACCATTTTGGTTGCCCTCCTCTGGACTTGCTCCAGCTTCTCAATATCCTTCTTGAATTGGGGTGCCCAGAACTGGACACAGTATTCAAGATGAGGTCTAACCAAAGCAGAGTAGAGTGGTACCAGTACCTCCCTCGATCTAGACACCATACTCCTATTGATGCAGCCAAGAATTGCATTGGCTTTCTTGGCTGCCGCATCACACTGCTGACTCATGTTCAGCTTGTGGTCTATGAAGACTCCGAGATCCCTTTCACACGTACTGCTATCCAGCCACGTGTCCCCCATCGTATATTTCTGTATTCCATTCTTTCTACCTAAGTGTAGGACCTTAGATTTCTCTCTGTTGAATTTCATTTTGTTCGCCCTGGCCCAGCTCTCCAATCTATCCAGGTCATTTTGAATTTTGATCCTGTCCTCTGGCGTATTAGCAACCCCTCCCAATTTGGTGTCATCTGCAAATTTGATGAGCAAATTTCTATTCCTTCATCCAAGTCATTGATAAAAATATTGAACAGCACTGGGCCTAGGACAGAACCCTGTGGCACCCCACTAGTCACTTCTCTCCAGGATGAAAAGCAGCCATTTGTGATCACCCTTTGGATACGGTCGGTCAACCAGTTACAAATCCAAATAACAGTAGCCCTGTCCAGCCCACATTTTACTAGCTTCTTTGCAAGAATGTCATGGGGAACTTTGTCGAAGGCCTTACTGAAATCGAGATACGCTACATCCACAGCATTCCCTTCATCTATCAAGCTAGTGACTCTATCATAAAAAGAGATAAGATTAGTCTGGCATGACTTATTTTTGAGAAATCCATGTTGACTTCTCGTGATTACTGCATTGCTTTCTAAATGATTAGAAACTGACTGCTTAATGATCTGCTCCAGGATCTTTCCAGGTACTGATGTCAGGCTGACTGGGCGATAATTATTTGGGTCCTCTTTTTTCCCTTCTTGAAGATGGGGACAACATTTGCTCTCTTCCAGTCTGCTGGAACTTCTCCTGTCCTCCAAGATTTCTCAAAAATTATAGCAAGCGGTTCCGACATGACCTCTGCCAGCTCTTTTAATATCCTAGGATGCAATTCATCTGGTCCTGGAGACTTGAATTCATCCAATGTGGCCAGGTATTCCTGTACCACCTCTCTACTTATTATGTGCCTCATTTCCTCTGCTTCCTCCCCTGCTCCCCAACCGCCAGGTTGAGTGCTTGTATCCTTCTGGGGAAAAAAGGAGGCAAAGAAGGTGTTAAAAGGCTTGAAAGGCTTAGCTGCTGACTGGGTGGCTAATCTATATGATTCCTGTGCCCGCGAAACTGAGAACTTGCAGCTGTTTCTGAACCGTCTACGGGAACACTTTGAAGACCTGCACTTGCTTGAAAAAACCCAATATCTACTGAAATGACTGAAACAAGGCAAGGGAGATGTGGGAACTTACTCCAGGGAATTCCGAAACTTGGCAGTCAAGGTACCTTGGTCCGATGAAATCCTGATAGAATTCTACAAGGACGGATTAAACCCCAACGTGCTGCATGGCTGCCTGATTCAAGCGAACCCACAAACCCTGATCGGCTGGATTAAGCTTGCCACCGAAGTAGAAGGAATAACTCAAACTGTGCAATTGACTCACCAGAGACAAACTCAAGACCTGGGGGCCCGAAAACTCCCACGCTGCTCTACATTCCTTACCAACGAAGAAAGAAACAGACGCCTCCGATTGGGCATCTGTTTTTCCTGTGGGAAGCCGGACCATCTTTCTAACAACTGCCCCGATAATCGAGCTGCCAGCAACAGCCCCAAAGAAGTGCAAAATGACCCAGCTAAAGAGAAAGCCCGCTCTCGGAAATCTACAGCCACGAAACCGCTAATCGAGCACTACATCAAAGATTCAGCTGCAGCTGCAGGAGATCGCCATCAACTCCCTGCTGAGAGTGACGCCTCATCCACCTCAGCCTCGGATGATGACTCTGACTCTGAGAACTGGGACACTGCCGGAACAACATATGTAAGTAACACTAAAAAACCCCATATCTTTGCAATGATAACTTTGGCAGGAAAGGATAGAAAACTGCGAATTCATAGAGCCCTCATTGACTCTGGCTGCTCCAGAAGTCTCATTAGCTAAAGAACTAAGCATTAACTATCAGCATCTTGAAAGACCTATTAAATTAACTCAAATGGATGGAAGCCCAATGTCTGGAGGAGCAATTGGCCGAATCTCCACTCCCCTCCCCTTCAGGGTGGGGAACCACAAGTGCAGGCTGCGTTTTTTAGTTCCAAAAGCAGTACAATTTCAAGTTGTTTTAGGAGTCGACTGGCTACACAAATACAACCCACATATAGACTGGGCTGCTGGGAAACTACTGCACCGGGACTCTCAGCCCACGCTTTCTTTAACCCCTGAGGAATTAGCACACATTCCTCCACACTATCAAGACCTACAAAAGGTTTTCCACGAAAGGGAGGCTGATAGGTTACCCCCTCACAGGGAATTTGACTGCAAACTAAACCTAATTGAGGGTGCAAAGCTCCCCAAGCCTAAAATTTATCCTATGAGTCGCCAAGAACTGACTGCTTTAAAAGAATTCCTAAACAAGAACTTGGCACACAAATTCATTAAACCATCCACTGTGCCCACTGCTGGTCCAGTTTTTTTCCGCAGGAGGAAGGATCCATCCACGGATCCTAGGCTCATTGTCAACTATTCTGCCCTTAACCAGTCTATTTTACCAAACTGTTACCCTATTCCTCTCATCAAAACTGTTTTGGATCAGCTAGTTCAAGACAAGTATTTCACCAAATTGGACCTTAAAGAGGCCTTCCACAGAATTCGGATGCACCCTGATAGCGAATGGCTTACCACCTTTTCCATGCCTCTTGGCAACTTCCAGTGGACCACAGTCATAGCAAATTGACTTGCATTTGTTTGAATTACAAATGTCTGCAAGGGGTCAGCATGTTTCAAGATGGGCTGGGTGCTAATAGCATTTTAAGTTGGTTGAATGCCTCATGGCATTCTGAAGTCCAAATCAGTCATGTCACTTCACATCCTGGCCTCGTAGAGCCCTCAGGCATTTTTGTTTTCAATAAATCAGTCAAAGGCAGTGCAATCTCAGCAAAGTTGGGTATGAAGTTTCTATAAAAATTTGCAAATCCAAAAAACTGCTGCAATTGTTTCTTGGTGTGTGGAATAGCTCAGTCTATGACTGATTAACCTTGGCTGGATTAACCATCTGCAATCTGTTGTTGGTTACTCTATACCCCAAGTAGTCAAGAATTTGGGTGTGGAATTCACATACAGCTAATTGTCTATGAGATTTTCTAGCACCTTTCTCATCAGTTTAATATGCTCCGGGAGGGTTTTCTATATATGAGTATGTCATTTAGGTAAACAACAACGCCTTGGTAAAGGAATTCATGAGCATTTGAAAAATTGATGGGCCAGACTTTAGAAGGACTGTCCACTGATAATTCCCAAGTGAGGTAGAGAAGCAGGCTAGCCATTTACTGTCCTCTTTCATTCTAATGCAATGGAAGACCTCAATGAGGTATAACTTTGTGAAGTAGTATCCCTGTACTAGCTGTGGTTAGAGGGATGTAGCAGGTGTTGGAAATGCATATCTGACTCAGAGGCAAATAATTAACAATAATCCTTAAATTTCCATCCTCCTTTTTTTAAAATATGGGGGAGGGGAGCAAAGAGGTTTTTGAAGCTTTTATGAACCCATGTTGCAAGTTTTAATCAATACATTCAAGCAGGGTCATCATTTCCAATGGGGACATTGGGTAAAGTTTTGGTTTGGGCAGTTTGGCCCTGAACTTCAAAAGCCTGTTTTAAGTCCCAGTAGTGTGTGTGTGTGTGGGGGGGAGATTTTCTTTTTCAATTCCTCTTGGGCTAGCCCTGCAGTGGCCTCTCCACTCATTACTTTGCAGGTCGGTTTCTGCAGGGTCTTGGTACTTTTCTTCCTATCTCTTGGAGCAACCAACTCTGATCACCAATCTATCCTGGGATTGTGCTTGCTCAGCAAGTCATGCCCCAGCACTATGTAAAAGTCAGTGTGTTTTGGAACTAATTTTTTTGGTTCCCCTGCTATTTTACCCGTGTGTACTGTTACAGGTTGGGTGTGGCTGTCCAGGGGCCCTCCTTCCATAGGCTCACCATCCATTTGAGTCAGTTTCACAGTCTTTTTCAAGGGTTTATACCTCAGGCATAGTTCTTTGGCCACTCAAGGGTGCATTAAGCATTGACAACATCTTGAGTCTATAATGGCCCTGAAAACACATTTGACCCCTTGCCAGTCTCTAATTCCACACTCACATATTGATGAGGAGATTTCTTACTCACAGTTGAAGAGTCATCCTGGTCCCACTTGTTACTGCAGTTTAGGCCTATTTGGAGATACCCCCAGATATCATTTTGATATCTTAATTTGACCCTCTTCCACCACCCCTCATCACATGTTTGAGAGGCCCCCTGACAAACACAGAGCTAGGCTCGGCCACTAATTGCTGAACATTCCATTCTCCACCCAGGCAGGCCAGAAATAACCAGATTTAGGGAGATTTAGGAGACCTCTCTGCAAACACCTTCATTATGTATGCATGCTGTTTACAAAGGACTTCCTGCCCTAAGCAGGTAACTTGGCAAGCTGAATACTCAAATGCCAAGCACTGAGCATTTTCATATTGCTTACACTATTGTTAATTCGGCTCTAACTCAATCATGCTAAATTCTGATCTTTCCACAGCTTTGTCCCGCTCCTATAACGCATTGTTTTCCCTGAGTAAGGCATAGCCTGCAGTCACATTTCTCCCTATAAAAACCCCTGATTCCGAGACCATCCTCGGATCGCTCCCGAGTTCCAGACCGCCTTGCTGTTGCTTTGCTTGGCGAGCTTCCCCTCAGCTCCACGTGCTGAGATCCATCGAACCCCAGCATCTCTCTCTATCTTCTTTCCGGGCTTCAGGAACAGGTTTTGTATCACCCGAATCAACTATCCCTCTGAAAATCCCACTATCATACTCACACCTTTATTTTCCTTAGTTATCTGTGTTGCTTACATTGTGTGCCTGTATTTAATAAAGATCATTTCATTAATTTCCAACATGGTCTGCTCCTTGACTTGGCCTGACCCCGTAAACATTGGGTTACAAGATCTTGCTGTGTTACCCTGCCTCTCGTAGTGCCAACCAGTACTCTTGACTAATTTCCCCATATTGTAATTGTAAGGTTATTTAGGTGTCCCTCCTGGGACCCCCAGTAAACAGGGTAACACACTCATCACCTGAAGAGGTCGAACTGAGCCTCTTCCCATCCACTCGCCTTGCCAAAACTGTTGGATCCAGTGTGCTCAGCCTGGAGCTTGGTGGACTGTGATTTAATGATCTCTCCTTTTCCTCTTTGGTGGCCAGGGTGGCACTCATAAGGTTTTTTGCTTCAGAGATTCCTTTACACTCCACAGCAAGATGCCCCTTTTCTCCACATTTAAGGCAGCTTCCATCAAGGAGCTGATAAGTCTGTCTTGCTCACTCAGTGAAGTGCTTCGCTTTCCTCCTGGTATCTTTCTCTCAGGGCCAGCTTGCATCTTTCATACATGCTGCATGCTCTCTCTCCAGGCCTCCACTTCATTTGCCAGATGCATCCATCCCGGGAGGAAGGTGGGTTGCCCTTGGGCCAGGCATTGATCCAAAATATCAAGCTGCAATCCCTCCTTTAAAAATTCAATCCTAGTTGCCTCAGACCACTCTGGACTTAGGGTATGTCTAATACAATGGTTATTAAAGGCAACATTTACCTTATCATGCCATAAGTACATGTGCCATCCAAATCTTAGGTCATGTTCTTTTAAATTCAACAATTTGTTATCTTTTAACATAATCTATTTTTTAATCCAAGTCATACATGAGGCGGCAAAATAATTTTTTAAATTTGGTAATCCAAGGCCTCCCTGTCCTTTTGAACCTTGCAAAAAGTGGTATTTCATTCTAGGGTTTTTTTTGCCTCCTCAGACAAATTTTAGCAAATCTTTTGCCATTGTTTGAATGCAATTGTGTTTTCTTTAGTCAAAATTGGAATCATTTGTGTCAAGACATGGAATGAGATTAAGAAAGACTTGGATAAATGGCATAAATTGAACCTGTCTTGATTGGGGAGAATTTCAGCAATGAAGATGAATGTCCTTTCAGAAATTAGGAGGGATAGCTAATACCTCAGATGAAAGGATTAGAATTCAAAATGACCTTGACAGATTAGAGAGTTGGGCCAAAACTAACAAAAAACAACAACAAAACAACAAAATGAATTTTAATGGGAAGAAATGTAGGGTACTACACTTGGAAAGACAAAATAAAATGCACAAATAAGAGATGGATGACACCTATCTTGAAAACACTATGTGTGAATGGGACCTAGTACATGAGTCAACAGTGTGATGAAGCAGCTTAAAAAGCCAATGCAATTCTAGGCTGCACCAACGGGAGTATTGTGTCCAGATCTAGCGAAGTAATATTACCACTCCCTTTGGCTTTGGTTAGACCTTACCTGGAATACTATGTCCAGTTTCGGGCATCAGGATTCAAGAAGGATATTAACAAGGTAGAATATGTCCAGAGGAGAGTGACCAAAAATGGTAAAGGGTACGGAAACCATGCCCTCCGAGGAATGGCTTAGGGAGCTTGGTGTGTTTAGCCTGATGAAAGAAAATGAAGAGGTGACATGATAGCCATGATTAAATATGTGAAAGGATGTCAAATTGAAAATGGTGCAATCTTTGTTTCTGCTGCTCCAGAGAATAGGACATGGAGCATTGGATTCAAACTACAGGAAAAGAGATTTTACCTAAACATCAGCAAGATCTTCCCGACAGTATGAGCTGTTTGACAGTGGAATCTGCTGCCTCAGAGTGTGGTGAAGTCTCCTTCTTTGGAGGTTTTTAAACAGAGGCTGGATGGCCATTTATTGGGGGTGCTTTGAGTGTGTGTTCCTGCACAGCAGGGGCTTGGACATGATGGTTGTTGTGTGGTCTCTTCCACTCTATGATTCTAAGATTCTATTGGACTAGACAGATATCACTGTATGAAAGCCATCAATACAATGTCATTTCTAAAGCACAATCCTTTTTTGCTGATACAGTAGTTGTACTTATGAATGTGGCCTGTTGGACAGTGAATATGAAAATAGCCACAGTTCTACACTGTATTAACGGAAGCTAAAAATGGTGACACATCATTTCTGGCACACGACAGACCTATGGCTGGTTGTGGTGCCATAGTTGAATATGGTCCCTCTCCTTGCAAGGAATATTAGGAATGGCATAGCAATCTATGGAACTGAAGACAAAATAAAAGAGGTATTTATATGTCCTCCTGAGGCATTCTACTAAATAAAGATCATATTGGAAGCTATTAAAGGTACAAATCCATTAATGAAGTAGATGTGTTCCTGGGCATTACATTTAATAAATGTACCTGGGGTCAGAGAAAGAATATGGATAGGGTTCACCATAGAAAAGTACAGCAGTTCAATATGTTTCATCAATTTTTCATTGAAAATTAACAATATGCACATGTGAAATGAAAACACCTGGTCAGATAAGCCTTGCATAAGAAAAATAATAATTCTTCCTTCTAAAGACCACATGAAGACTTTTTCCAAAATGGATCCTGGGGTGATATTGTTCTGTCACAAGCCTCCAGTTTTTAAATTTCTGTTTTTGTCTCCAAATCTAAGTTTTTTAACATGCTGAGGGTAATTAGAGAGGCAAGTTAATCTGCTCTCCCCTTTTCTCTCTGTTTTGCTGTTCACTCATGCACAGTAAGGGATTCTGGAGGCATCTGCTGTTCATCTTGTCTGTTGTAGGCAGGTGCTGTTACCCTGTTTACTGGAGGTCCCGGGAGGGACACCAAAATAACCTTACAATTACAAGATGGGGAAATTAGTCAAGAGCACTGGTTGGCACTACGAGAGGCAGGGTAATGCAGCAGGATCTTGTAACCCAATGTTTATGGGGTCAGGGAGCAAACCGTGTTGGAAATTAATGAAATGATCTTTATTAAATACAGACACACAATGTAAGCAACACACGCACACAGATAACTAAGGAAAATAAAGGTGTGAGTATGATAGCGGGATTTTCAGAGGGATAGTTGATTTGGGTGATACGGAAGCTGTCCCTGGAGCCCAGAAAGAAAATAGAGAGCGAAGCTGGAGTGCGATGTATCTCAGCTACCGGAACTGAGGGGAAGGCTCGCCAAGCAGAGCGGCGGCAAGACGCGATGGAACTCAGGAGCGATCCGAGGATGGTCTCGGAATCAGGGGTTTTTATAGAGAGAAATGTAACTGCAGGCTATGCCATACTTGGGGACAAAAATGTGTTTTAGGAGTGGGACAAAGCTTTGGAAAGGTCAGAATTTAGCATGATTGAGTTAAGGCTGAACTGACAAAGAGCCAGTATGCAAATGCAGAGTGCTGGCAGTTGAGTATTCAGCTTGCCAGGTTTCCTGCTCGGGGCAGGGAGTCATTTGTAAAACAACGTGCATACATAATGAGGGTGTTTTCAGAGAGGTCTCCTAAAGCAAGGATCTGGTTATTTCTGGCCTGCCTGGGTGGGCAATGGAATGTTCAGCAATTAGTGGCTGAGCCTAGCTCTGTGCTTGTCCGGGGGCCTCTCAAGCACGTGATGAGGGGTGGTGGAAGAGAGCCAAATTATGATATCAAAATGATATATGGGGGTATCTCCAAGTAGGCCTAAACTGTAGTAACAGTACACACAGGTACAGAGGCCACTAATCGCTGGACATTCCATTCCCCACCCAGGCAGGCTAGAAACAGCCAGATAGCCGCAGAGGGTGTTTGCAGAGACCTCTCTGCAAACACCCTCATTATGTATGCATGCTGTTTACAAAGAACTCCCTGCCCCAAGCAGGCAACTTGACAAGCTTGGACGCTCAAATGTCAAGCACTGTGGATCTGCATACTGGCTACTCCATTGTCAATTCAGACCTAACTCAATCATGCTAAATTCTGACCTTTCCAAAGCTTTGTCTCGTGCCCAAAACTCATTGTTTTCCCCAAGTACGGAATAGCCTGCGGTTACATTTCTCCCTATAAAACCCACTGATTCTGAGACCATCCTCGGATCACTCCTGAGTTCCATCCCATCTTGCCGCCGCTCTGCTTGGTGGGCCTTCCCCTCAGTCATATTGGCTGAGATTGCGCAACTTCGGACCTTCACAGTGATCTATCCGGGCTTCAGGATGGGTGTCGTATCACCCAATTCAACAATCCCTCTCAAAAATCCCTCTGTCCCACTCCAACCTTTATTTTCTATAGTTATCTGAGTATGTGTGTTGCATACACTTTTTGTCTGTATTTTTTTTATTTTTTTTTATTTAATAAAGATCTCAATTATTCTTATAACTTGGTGTGCTCCTTGGCTTGGCCTGGCCCTGTAGACTTTGGGTAAAAGATTCCGCTGCGTTGCCCTGCCTCTCGCATTGCTAGCTTGTGCTCTTAGCTAATTTCCCCAAACTTAGTTAATTGAGAGCGCATATAGGTGTCCCTCCCAGGAACCCAAGTAATCAGTGGTCTTTTAGAATGCTTTCAACTGTCATGATTTACTATTATTGGAATTTGATTGTCCTGTGATATTATTGATTTTTGTCTGATGAGCTAGTTTGTGCTTTCTCCCAAAAAAGGAAGGCATTGTTTACTGTAGACACACTGCTATAATTATTAACAAAAATAAATAGAAATACATAACTTCTGTATGCAGCTTTAGAACTAACTCAAGTTTGTGTTAGCTAAATAGTACAAAGGGACTTAAGGCTATTATACTTGTGTTACCCTGTTTTCTGGGGGTCCCGGGAGGGACACCTAAATGCACTCTCAATTATATAAGTTGGGGAAATTAGCAAAGAGCACAAGCTAGCAATAAGAGAGGCAGGGCAATGAGCGAGATCTTTTACCCATTGTCTACAGGGTCAGGCCGAGTCAAGCAGCAATCAGAACTGAAATAATAATTGTGATCTTTATTAAAATACAGTCAAAGAGTCTATGCAACACACTCACACAGATAACTATAGAAATAAAGGTTGGAGTGGGATAGAGGAATTTTTAGAGGAGTTGTTGGTTTGAGTAATACTACACCTGTCCTGAAGCCCAGATAGTCTGCAGCAGAAGTTCGGAGTTATGGAGTCTCAGTACATGGGACTGAGGGGAAGGCTCACCAAGCAAAGTGGCAGCAAGGCGGAATGGAAGTCGGGAGTGATCTGAGGAAGCTCTCAAAGTCAGGGGTTGTTATAGGGGGAAATGTGGCCACAGACTAGTCCGTACTTGGGGAAAACAATGAGTTTCGGGTTGGAGACAAAGCCTCCGAAAGGTCAGAATTTAGCATGATTGAGTTAAGTCCAAATTGACAATAGAGTAGACAGTATGCAAATACAGAGTGCTTGACAGATGAGGATTTGTCTAATGAAGCTGCCTGCTCGGGGCAGGGAGTTCTTTGTAAGTAGCGTACATACATAATAGAGTACTTGCCTTTGAGGTCTCCTGAAGCGGCCGGATGGCTATTTCTGGCCAGCCTGTACTGTTTGGAATATTACAGCGATTAGCAGCCGTGCCTGTCTGTGAGCTTGTCCGGGGGACCTCGCAGCACATGGAGAGGTATAGGTAAAGAAGGCTGAATTATTGATATCAAAGTGATATCTAATATCTCTCAAGTCCGGGCTAGAAACTGCGGTAACACTTGGGAAGGGTTTAAAATGTTTATATTCAATGGTTTTATCATATGTTTAAGCCCACTGTTTCTTATTTCAGAATTCAAGTAAAAGAAAGTGAGAGAAATAATTTCATAAGTTATATTTTCACAAGAAATCTATAAAAATACAGTACATTAAGTAAGATGCATGCTCAAGGCTATTTTTTAAAAAAACACAACAGCATAGCACTCATTAGCAATATTTTTCTTTCAATACATGTCAAGACTGATTAGGTTTGATTGCTGGTCAAACAACTTCTGAACCAGGAGCACTCTCTATATTCAGATCACATCTGCATAACTTCCTGGGAAAAAAATGATATTCCTATCAGAACAAGTCAAAAACCTTTCACATAAAATTTCACCATCTGCATTAGGCTGCTTGTTAGATAGCTTTATGTGTCATGCAAACTTAGCAATCCCTGTTATGGGTGGGTGAGTCTAGTCACATTACTTAAGGTTAAGCAGGCTAAAAATAGTAATATAGTTTAAATAAGCTAAAAACAAATAGCAATATAATGAGTTAAAAACAGATTTAAAATTTTTAAGATTTTAAAGCTATAATAGTGTTTGAGCTGAATTAATGAGGCCCAAAGGATTTGGTGAACAGCCAGGTTTTAATTTGGTGCCTAAATGATAAGAACATTGCCATCGGTCAGGTTTCCATGGGGGATGGCATTCTATAGATGCCTGAGAAGGCCCCTGCCCATGTCCCAATACAGTGTTTTGACCTCACCCTGGGACACAGGGAAGGCTCTTTCAGTACATCTCACTCTTTAAGCAGGCATATATGAGGAGAGGCACTCCTTTAAGTATTGAGCTCATGAGCCAAGTATTGAGGTCTCAAGGCTTTAAATGTCATCACAAGCAGCTGGAATTCAGACCAGAAATATGTTGGCAACCAGTGCAATTCTTTTAAGACTGGCATTACATGCTATATATATGATGCTCCATTCAGCAATCAAACTGCTGCACTTTGCACTACCTGCAGCTTCTGAATTTTCTTCAAGGGCAGCCCCACATAGAGTGCGTCTAGTTACAAAGTTACCAGTGCAGATAGTACTGTGGCTAGTTTACCTGTCTACAGGAAAGACCATAGCTGTCACACCAATCAAAGCTGGCACCAAACACTCTAAGCCACAGAGTCCACTTGGGCCTCCAGTGACAGGGATGGATCTAGAGCACTTCGAAGCTATGTATCTGCTCCTTCAGGGGAAGTGCAAATCCTTCCAGAATAGGCTGTTTACTCAGGTCCTGACCCTGAGAACTGCCAATCTACAGAGTCTCTGGCCCTTTTCGCATGGCATTTCTTAAGCGAAAGGGCCCCTTAGCATCGCGTAAATGTGAGGAGCGGTCTGCATGATGCACTCACATTTACGCGACGCTCAAGAGCATGACGCGAAACGCTTATGGATTTTCTTTATTTTAGGCTTCAAGCTGAAAATGCCGCATGGTCGCGCAACGCTCAGGGGTGTGGAGCACAGTTACCTGCTGTGCGCAGCCTCCTGAGCTGTGCCGGTTGCGCTTCCTGCCTCAGCACTAGCCTGCAACTTCCAGGCTGCACTGCGGTAGGAAGGGGCAGGGTGTGGGTGGGGCGCTCGTGTGATCAGGAAGATGCTGTGAAGCCCAAGCAGCAGGGATGTGAAAGTCTTCCTCTGAAGGCTTCTCATGCGAGTGCCGCCCCCACCTCCGCAAAAAGGTAAGGTGCGAAAAGGCTGAGATTCTGCTTCAGTTTACTGGCCTTTATCCAGCCCATTTACAGCATCCAGGCACTAGTCCAGCACCTGCACAGCCCCAGCTGACTCCAATGACAAGGAGAAACAGAGCTAAGCATTATCAGCATACTGATAGCACACCATTCCAAAGCCCTTTGTGATCTCCCTCTGTGGTTTCATGTTGATATTGAACAGCATAGGGAATGAGATGGAACCTTGTGGCACACCACAGCTTTATTGCCATGGGACTGAACAGGAATCCCCTACTCTCTCTACAGTGGTTTTGCTCCTACCTGGAACTGGTACTCCAGGTAGGAGCAGAACCACTGTAGAAGAGTGCTGCCTCCTCCCATTCCACAGAGCCAGTCCAGTAAGATACCATGATCAATAGTACCGAAAGCTTCTAATAGATCCAGGAAGAGCAACAAGGTAGCACTCCCTTATATTTCCCTGAGAATAGGCTGTCAATCAGAGCAACTAAGACCATTTCAGTGCCATATTCTGGTCTGAAACAAGATTGAAATAGACCCAGATAATCTAGTTCCTCCAAGAATGCTTGAAGATGGCCAGTCACTACTGCTGATGCACCTTGTCCAAAAAAGAGACATTTGCAATAGGATGGGTTGTTTCCATATACCAGATCCAGGAGAGGACACACCACTGCTCCCTTCAAGGCTGCAAACACCTCCTCAACAGATATTTAACTTAACCCATCTGGTCAATCCAGCCCCGCTGAACTGCTTCAAGTGTCTTGTTCACATCATCAGGCCTCAATTAGTGTAACTGACCCCATAAAAACTTACCAGATAGTGTATTGGACATCTCCCTAGGCTCTGTAACAAGTGTGGTGTCAACTTCTGAGCCAATCACATCTTCTCAAGGAAAAAAAAAACAATTATGGTCATTTCACGAAATGGGTGGACATACATACATAAATATAATTATGTCACTTTCATATTCATATTTCATATTGGGTCAATAAAATATGTAAAATGAAAACAGCTAAGTTGTTCAGTTCCACTAGTTTATTAACTAGCTGTTGACCTAGCAAACATATGAACAAAGCAAACATCTTTCATTTGATAAAAGAAAGTTGGTTAAAGACCTTTCTAAAATGCTTGGTCATCTACATTCTTTTTGCAAGATCAGTGAATTTTTCAAAGCAAAAAGTCTTGTCTTGTTTATTATCCAGTTCCTTCCATAAGTGTTTATTTGTCTATTCAGTCATTTTTTAGGAGGCGGTTAAGGAATTGAATTTCTCATTTATTGTAGAAAACATCTCTCCTTCAAAACCATTAGTAGATTGACATTTGGTTTTTCAGTACAAGCAATATTCAGTTTATTTGGACATTAATCAAATAATTCCAGTTATTTCATTTGTCATCATGCTCATAAGAATTTTCTACCAGGCGTTCAAGGCATTTATATGGAACGACATCTTTCAAAAACAATGTAGCAAGTCCAAGTTCTGGGTCTATTTGATTCTGACAAGACATTTGATGGTTATATTTTATGTAGTAGCTGCGCCACAAATCATTTGTTATGCATAAATTATCTTCAGCAAATGTTTTCATGAAGCCATTGAACGCAACCAAGCATTAGACACCTAATCATTTATTTTTAAACTTACATCATGTGAATTTTATGTCAATATTCAAGAAAGATTTAGAAATTAGATTGTTTTAGTGATCTGGGGAGAAAATAGGAATAAATATAAAATCTTTGCTAGAATTCATAACAAAGGGATCTGTCTGAAGGCAGAGTAACTAACATCCAAGTCAGTTTGTTATCCCATGAAACCACCTGTATTGACTTGTTTTCCTTCCTTTGCTGACCTTACATGGATTAGCACTAGCAGCACTCTTGTCATCATCATACTATTAGCAGGCATGGCTCTTTGGAGAGTACAAAAGACCAGGTTACAGTATTCTTCATCCTGTTCCCTAGAGAAAAAAGCCTTGGAAATATATTTTGAATAGTGAACTGGTGACAGTGCATGGAGAGGGTATTTCTCTGACTGTTCACCCATTTAGAACTGAACATCTCAATTATATCAACTGGGAATCATATATATTAATTATGAAAGAGAATCAGTGTGGTGTAGTGGTTTGGGTATTGGGCTAGGATGTTAGAGACCAGGGTCTGAATCCTTGCTCAGCCATCGAAATCCAGTGGGTGACATTAGGAAACTCACTCACAGGGGTGGGAAAGGTGAAGGGAATGGGACAGGTGTCCCCTTTCTCCCTCCTCCTGCTCCCCCATCCCATCCCCTTCCCCTCTCCTGCCCATGTCAATGAGCAACAGAATATATGCAAGACCAGACTTAGCCACCCCATCAGTACAGGCATTTTTTTGTATGTGTTAAATACATTTTGGGAGGGTTATGATATTCGTGGTTTTTCTACTTTTCCAGGGGTCCTGCACCCCCAAGCCCCGTAAAAGTGGAGGACCAACTGCACATGTGGCAAAACTCACCATGGGAATGGATTGCATGTGGTCTAGCTTCAGGTGGAAAATGTCAAAGAAGCTGCTTGAAGATGAACACAGGAGACTGGTAGGCTCCATATCCCAGCTGTTGCCCTACTCCATTTTGAGCATTCATGTTTTTTGGTATCCGTGGGGGGTCCTGGAACCAATCTGTATCTCAAGGCATAAATCAATTGAACACACCAAATGTGGATTATAAACAGGATGATAAATATGTGTCATGTCATTTTATCCATGCCATGTCATTGTATGAGGGATGTGGGAAAAGTATATAAACATATTGTACAATGGAGAGGAATAAGGATGTTAGTCCTTAGGAACAAATGGTTGGAACTGCTTGTCAGATGGGGCAGTAAATACCATTTGGAAAGCCTAGTTGGGAAACTATTGTTTGTGTTAGAATGATGGCAATCAATGGGTAATTTAGAAGGGTTAAGCCAGGGGTGTCAAACTCAATTTCATCTTGGGCTGCATCAGCATTGTGGTTGCCCTCAAAGGGCTGGTTGTATCTGTAAGACTACCGTATATAAAAGTATCTACTCTTCTATCATATTGAATAATTGCCTCTGCATTTGATTATTATTGGTTTTAGTAATAACTAGCTCTGAAACTAGAAGTCTAGGAAAAATAATGGCAAGCAGATATTTGTATAATTTATTGAAAAATAAGTTTTGAAAACAGAAAGTTATTTTTTTAAAATCATCAGACAAATATTACCAAGCTCTGTTTATTACATTAATTTTGTTAAACTTTTTGGTCCCAGTTGAGACAGACAGAACAAATAATTGCGCTCTGATCTAATGTGCAATCTGTGGCATATGAAGTTGATAAGGTGATGTTGTCTGGCCCTGTACACATCAAGTAGATCCCACCTCACCTTGAGACATCATATCAAACACCTTCATCACTCATTGATCAAATTTTGCATATAACAAACACAAAATAAATGAAATGAACAAGTGACCATTAGAATGCAAATATTGTTACACTGTACATATTCTTGACTGAAATGCATTCCATGATATTGTATAAGTATTTTAAAAATACTTACCTGTTTGTTTTCTGGCTAGATAGCTGACACTGTTTTCCTGAGGTCAGTGCATCAATGTCCGGCTTTAGGTTTTGTGTAGTAGCAATCCGTTAAAACAGTGTGGAGATTGTCATTAGAAAATGCGTGATCTGTGCTTGGTCTTATTCAGATTCATGACTGAAAACATCTGTTCACATAGTTAGGTGCTCCCAAGCATAGACAGAACACGGGCAGCTTGAAGTTGGAGCTGTGGCATCAAAGCAAGGAGGAGGAGATGGTAACATTCCTCAATTGCAGCATCTTGGAACTTTGCTCTTAGGCTATTGTCGCACTGAAGTTCTATTAATTCCATCTGAAGGTGATGGGGTGCATTGTCAACATCAATATTGAAAGGACTGGCAAAGTTGGTAAAGGTTAAGTGCTGTTCTTTAAAGTCAGAGAAGTGCCAATCAAATTCATTAATCAGCTGATTCACTTTGGTAGCCAATCGAGCACATGAAAAAGCACCCAGGAATGAGGTTGAGATGTTCTGACAGATAGGAAAGTGGGCAAGATTATCTTGTTCAAGCTGGGACTTCCATAGGAGCAGTTTCTTCTGAAAACCTACGATTGCATCATACATTACTGTATGACTGGTTTGCGGCCCTGCAGCCTCTGATTCAATTGGGTGAGATGCTCTGTTTTGTCACACAACTTAGCAAAATCACACAGCCAGTTTGGATCTGACAGTTTGGGCAGGGGCTTCCCTTTACTTTGCATGAAAACAGCAATTTCTTCCAAAAGCTCAAAAAATCGCTTGAGGGCAGTGCTCTTACTCAGCCACCTTACTTCTGTGGGGTATGGCACATCTGTATATTCTGTGCCCACCTCCTTCAAAAATAATTGGAACTGATGACGATTTAGGCCCATGCACAAAGGAAATTCATGGGTTTTGTCACTGTGTTCATTATGTCATCCAGTTCCAGAATCTTGCCACACAGAGCTTCTCGTGGACAATGCAGTGGTAAGTTATTAGCAGAGTGTGGCAGTTACTTTTTTGCATTTTCTCTTTCAACAGTCCAAACAAGCCAGTTCTCTCTCCACTCATTGCAGGTGCACCATCAGTAGTAAGCCCCACAAACTTTTCCCAGGGTAATTTCATTTTATTTACAGACTCCTCCACCACATTGAAGATGTTCCTCCCAGTTGTTGTCCCATGCATGGCAACCACATCCAAGAGCTCCTCACTGTCAGACAAGTCTGCTTTCATGCCTCTTACAAAAATGGCTAGATGAGCTGTATCAGTATTGTCAGTGCTTTCATCAACAGCTAATGAAAATGTCACATAACTTCGGGTTTCTTCAGCCAGTTGTATTGTCAGATTACTAGTTCCCTGACTCCCTCTGCAATAGTGTTTCTTGACAAGCTGATAATTATTAAAAGCTTGTCTCTGCTCAGGATACACCTGTTCACATACCTTCAGCATACACTGCTTTACAAATTCACCTTCTGAAAAGCACTTTGAAGCTTGGACAATTTCTTCAGCCACAACAAAGCTGACTTTCACTGCTGACTTATTTTTTGCTGTAATTTTTGCAAAAATATGCTGTTGAGAATGCAGCCTACCTTTTCATTCTTGGACCTTGTGTTGCTTTTCTTGTTGGCTAAGGTTAGCACACTTGGCTCTGTGTCTGGTCTCAAAGTGCCGACGTAAATTGTTATTCCTTAAGCACTGCCACTGCCTCATAGCAAAGAAGACATACCGGCTTGTCTCCATTAAGCACAAACATATATTCACTTTCCCATCTCTCATTAAATTGCCACCCCTCTGCATCAAGTTTTCTTTTCTTGGACATTTTGGAGCTATTTGATTGTAGTTTATGTCTCTGTACCTCTGTAAAGTGACATAGAATTGGCCAGTATATCCACTTTCTGCTCCCCAGACCCTCTCTTTCTGCTCCCCCTACCCCTGTGGCTCTTTCTGCCCCTCTGCCCCTCTTTGTACCTGGCAAGCCTGCAGTGGCGTATCTAGCATGAACAGTGCCTGCTAGGGCAAGGGTGAAAATTGCACCCTAGTATGAGGAGAGGGCAGTCTAATCTCTGTTGACAGAGAATTTCACAAATTGGAGCAGCTACGGAGAAGGCCCTCTCCCACACCTTCGCCAAACATTGACCTGTGAAGATGGTCAGCCCAAGAGAAACCCTTACTTCAGTCTCTTTCTCTGACAATATAGACTTAAGTCTATGAAAGCTTATGCTACCAATATCTTTCTCGCAGTCTCAGAGGTGCAACAAGAAGCCTTTGCGTATTGATTTAGTGAGGTGGATCAACCTAATACTTTGGGATCTGGGACTGCCTGGGTTGGGGGTCCCAGAGAACATCAGGATTTCTAAATTTATCACTCCTTTTCTGTAGGAAGAATATGTCCCTGTTGGAGATTTTTAAGCTGGGGTGGAATGGCTGCCCATCAGAGATGCTTTAATGGTATATTTCCTGCACTGACAAAGGGTTGGATCAAAATACCATTAGGTATTCCATCCAACTCTAGTAGTCTATAATTCCATGTTCAACTATTAAGATGATCCTTCCAACCGGAACAACTGTTTCACAATGCAATAGATTCCCTTGGAAACCTCCTTCATTGGAGGTTTTTAAACAGAGGTTGAATGGCCACCTCTCAGGGGTGATGTAGTCAATCTGAAAGGCTCTGACACCCTACATGAGGCTAGCTGAGTTTTGAGATCCTCAGGCTAGGTCTCAATCTCATCACCTTCACAGATGAAGATATGGGAGAAGACATTCCTGGTAGTTACTCCCAAGCCAAGATAGTGGAATTCTCTGCCACAGGAGACAAGATTGTCCCCTTCCTGTTCTCCTTCCACCAGCAGGCAAATACTTTTCTATCTGAGCAGATGTTTGGCAACTAAATGGCTATGTAGGAATATTTTTAATGATATGTTTGTGTTTGCCCATTTCTGCACAATGATGTTATAGTGCTATTATTCCACTTTCAACATCCTGTGGAATCCTAAGCAGTTTAGGGAGGGGCATTTAGAATTCTCAGTAAACTACCTCAGTAGCTACTGAGTAGTTACTGGGCTCAGTCAACTACAAACCCCAGAATTCTACAGGATGTTGAAAGTGGAATAACAGCACGATAACAGTGTAAGGCGGAAATGGCCTGAGCGTGTGTGGATGCATGGGTGTCTGAATACTGCCATTTTACTGTTCATCTCATGCTTTAAAATGATTTTATATTGCTTTAAGGCACAAGTGTTCTAATATGCTAGTTTATGTAACTGTTCTTTTTAAAAAACAGATTTCAATTCATGTTGCTGTTGCGTGCCTTCAAAACATTTCTCATTTAATGGCAATGCTGAAGCAAACTTATCACAGGGTTTTCTTGGCAAGATTTGTTCAGAGATTTGCCACGGCCTTCTTCTGAGGCTGAGAGATGTGACTTGCCCAAGGTCACCCATTGTATTCTTATGTCTGAAAGTAAGACCCTGATCTCCTGAAGTCCTAGACATGAATTTATAAGTAAATAAGTATATAAGTAAAAGTAAACCCACATTTTCTTTTGAGGAAGGGTTGTAAATTGGAAGACAAATGGATAGAATCCCTAAAGGCCATCTAGTTCAACCCCCTGCCGTGCAATTCATATTGCTGTTGTGTGCCTTCAAAACATTTCTTATTTAATGGTGATGCTGAAACAAACCTATCACAGGGTTTTCTTGGCAAGATTTGTTCAGAGGGGATTTGCCATGGCTTTCCTCTGAGGCTGAGAGTGTGTG
The DNA here is from genome assembly GCA_948474755.1 of Ctenosaura bakeri. NCBI lineage: Eukaryota > Metazoa > Chordata > Lepidosauria > Squamata > Iguanidae > Ctenosaura > Ctenosaura bakeri. The sequence goes on from CAOLHI010002897.1 coordinate 140,535, forward strand.
CGAAGGGTGCTTTGCCCCATGGCTGCGTGCTACCTGAGGAAGAGGAAGATGATCCCAGCTCCTCCTCCTCCTCTTTGGCTGCCTCCCACTCAGTGGCACTTAGTCCCAGGCAACCCTCCTCCTCCTTGGCCACCTCCCACCCAGCAGTGCTTGGTCCTGGGTGACCCTCCTCCTTGGCTGCCTCCCACCCAGTAGCGCTTGGTCCCTGGTGACCCTCCTCCTCCTTTTCAATTGCCTCCCACCCAGTGGTATTTGGTCCTGGGTCACCCTCCTCCTCCACTGCCGCCACCTCCCACCCAGCAGCACTTGGTCCCAGGTGACCCTCCTCCTCCTCCTCCACCATGGCACCTCCTGCCCAGTGGTGCTTGGTCCTGGGTGATCTTCATCCCCCCACTCCTCCTCCTCCTTTTCCTCCTCCTCCTCAGCTGCCTCCCACGTGGTGGCCGGAGGGCTGGCACTTACTTGCGACCTTGGTCCTCCTCATCTTCTTCACTGCTTTCCTGCAGCAGCAACCCAGACCAGCTCCAGTCAGTCACACGGTCTCTAGAGCAGTCCCTGATGCTCCAGTCACTGCTGCCTTGAGTCATGCTGTCGAGGGGGCAACTCTGACAGCACTGCTTGCCCAGGAGGCCAAAGGAAGAAGAGGAGACAGCAGCAGTGACAACAGCAAGGGCCGCAGCTTTGGAGCTAGTGAGAGAGGCAGCAGTGCGGTGCAGCTGCTATAGCAGAAGCATAATGGGGAGAAAAGGTAAAGAAGATACAGAGGAGTCAGGCCAGGGAGGGAGGGAGTGGAGGAAGGGCTGCTGCCATGTTTTCCTCTGAGTCTGTGAAGATTGTGCCCATTCCCTGGGTGGGGACAGTAAACACGACAGGACAGCTTTGCTCAGTCAGTCCAGCTTTTTTTCTTTTACACCACTGTGCAGGAGAAGTGCAAGGGCCACTTAAAATGGCTTGACACGCTGGATTCAGCCCAAGGGCCTTGTGTTTGACACATGTGTACTAAGAGAAAGAGTCTGCTGCCAATATCAATTATTGTGCAATCTGTTAAAATAAAAAGTGAAATATTTTATTCTTGATGTACATCACCACAAAGGTGTTATGGTTGATGACAAGCCAATGACTGTTTTGAAAGAAATCCCTACATGTCTTTAAAGAAGAAGAAAGGATTACTCCCTCCTGGTGGATAAGCTAAAGAGACAGGGAATCCCCTTTAGCTAGGATGGAGTAAAAACTGTTAATCTGTCATTTAAAGGAAAAAGGTTTAAAACTAATACATTGGAGAAAGCAAAAGTTTTTGAAGAAGTTAAAAGAAGATTCAAACAACCTGAGAGATGATCAAGAGGGAGAAATTTCTGAGGACGACACTCCAGACTGACAAAATGGAACCCCCTGAGAGAGAGAAAGAGAGAACAAGGAGAAAAAGAAAGTTTCAAAAAAAGAAAAGAATCAACACAAGAAAGAAGAAGAATTATCTCTGTTGGACCTGAGTATCTCTGATGAGGAAGGGAAGGGGATAAGATATAAGTTGTAAATTTGATATGTGGAACATAAAAAGTGTTAATACTTTTGGGAAAAATGGAATTTAATATTTCATTATTTGAAGAAAATAAATGCAAATAATGTTTGTCTCCAAGAAATTAGATTTAGGAAGAAATATGGTAATTTATTAGTATAAAATATTTGGGGGAAAGATTTTCTTTACTGGGCTTAAGTAAAAGAAATGGGGTTGCAATGTATGTGAGGGAAAATTTTACACCAAAACTAATTTGTTATGATAAGGGAAGGTATGCAGCAGTGGAAATTCCTGTGAACCTCTTATAAAATAGTAGATTTTGGAATGTATGCACCAGTACAAGATGCTTTAAAAAAAAAAAAAAGAATATAGATATATATAAAATTTAGATATGAGAATTGCTTATTAGGGGAATTCGATGGAGTGGCAGACTCAATAGTAGATTAAAACAATCCAGGGGAAATTGTTTTTTTGATATAGTAGAAGAATTGCAGTTGGGAGATGAATGGAGATTGAAATAAAGTAATAAAAAAGGTTTTACATTTTTTCAGATATGCATCACTCATTTTTGAGAATCTATATGATTTGGATTTCAAAATCACTAATAAATAAATTGTGAAAAGTTGATATTCTAAATAAAATGCTATCAGATCATAATCCTATGCTAATGATATTGAAACAGAAGAAAAGCATTCCATGTTGGAGAATGAATGAATTTCTATTACAAAAATTAAGATATTTTGAAGGATTATAAGGAAAAAATTAAAGAATATTTTAAATTAAATTAAATTAAATTAAAAAAAGTAGCTATTAGAACAGTTTGGGATGCCAGTAAGGCAGGTAACACAATGATCCTTGTGAAAAAGTTTGAATTGAAAAGGAAAAGGCAGGATAAATTGAAAAAAATTACAGAGAAATAAAATTAAAAGAATTCGAGTTGGAAAAAATCTCCCTTGAGAACAAAATTGTGGAACAGATAAAATTCTTATGAGAACAGGTCAACACATTGCTATCTGAAGAGATTAAGAGGAAACTTGACTTTATAAAGCAAAGAAATTTTCAATCCACAAGCAAGCCTGGGAGGTGGTTAGCTTATATAGGAAGGAAGGAAAAAGCTAAAAGAATGATATTAGAGCTGAACAGTAACAAAAGAAAGAGAAAATGTTAACTTATTTCATAACTATTTTAGTATGCTATGTAAAAAACAGGAAATATCAGATGAACAATTGAATGAATATCTGCAAAACAGAAAACTCCCCAAAGTCCAAGAAAATATAAAATTGCCCTAAATAAGGAAATTAATCTAAAAAAGATTACAGAAGTTATCGAAGGATTAAAGGGGTGGGGGTGGGGGGAAGCACCAAGAACTGATGGATTAATAGCTATTTATTATAAACCTTTTGTTAAGGAATTAGATAAATGACTACAAAAAGTTATGAATGACATTCTCCAGAGTAATTGAATCCCAGAAACTTGGAAAGAGGCAAATATTATCCTAATTCCTAAAAAGGATTGAGATTCTAGGATACTTAAAAAATCCTTGTTGAATGAGGATAATTTTTGCTTTGATGTTGATGAATTGATTATAAATTTATTTCAGGAATTTATACATGAGGATAAAAATGGTTTCCTTCCAGGGACACATATAAAAAAAAATTAGAGTAATTGTATATATCTAATAGAGTATCTAAATTACCACAGTGATGTTAAAGGTGCTTTGTTTTTTATTGATGTGGAAAAAAGCATTTGATAATTTGAACTGGCCATTTCTATTAAATTTACGGAAGGAATTAGAGATGGGGAAAATTATTATAATTGCATTAAAGAGATATATTCAAACCAAAAATCTAAGATAAAAATTAATGGTAGTAAGTTATATTCACATAGAAAGGTTATATTCAAATAGAAAAAGGGACAAGACAGGGATCTCCACTGTTTCCATTACTGTTTTGTTTTTGTTTTTTTGATGTTAGAGGTCTTATGTAGGGAACTTTTAAGTCTGATATGAGAATTAGAGGGATAAAGATAAGAAAAGAGGAGTTTAAACTACAATCCTTCACAGATGATGTACTAGTTATATTAGAAGATCCCCAGCTAAATGTAGAAAATCTACTGAAAGTGATAAGAGAATATGGAAAGTATCTGGGATTTAAAGTGAGCTCTGATAAATCTAAAATTTCAGCCAAAAAAAAAGAAAGAAAGAAAGAAAGAAAGAAAGAAAGAAAGAAAGAAAGAAGAGCCAATTCAGGAACAAAAAGACCTTGTAGTAAAAACAGGTTTTGAAATAGTGAAGAAAATAGAGTATCTAGGTATAAACTTGACTATCAACAATTATATGAAAATAACTGTGTTGAATTATGGAATAATAGATTAGGGATGGGACCAATCCAGAATTTTCCGAATCTGAATCCAAATCCCTGGAAGGTTCTGTGAATCCACAGATTATCAACTTTCTGAAGCCTTTTGTTACCCTGTTCCTTGGGGGTCCCGGGAGGGGTGCCCAAATAACCAAACAACAATAACCACGACTTGGGGAAAATTAGCTGGAGCACTCACTAAACCTAGCGAAAGGCAGGGTAACTTAGCAGGATCTTGCAACCCAGCGTCTACTGAGTCAGGTCAGTCAAGCAGTCAGACGGTTTAAAATAGCAAAAACAATGTTTTATTGAATACAAACAAACATTAAAGACAACGCAGGTACACAGCTAACTAAAGAATTGGAAATAGGGATTTTTGGAGGGAAATGGGGGATACGACACCTGTCTCGTAGTCCTGCAGAGATATGAAGATAGAGCTCATTGGGGTGCAGAGAAGAAGCTCAGTGCGGTTCGCTGAGGGGAGCTCGCCGAACAAAGCGACAGCAAGGCGGTCTGGAACTCGGGAGCGATCCTGGGTTGAGCGGGCTCAGTTACTGGAACTGACGGGACGGCTCACCAAGTGGAGCGGTGGCAAGGCTGGATGGAATTCAGGAGCGATCTGAGGTGGTCTTGGAATCGGGGGTTTATATAGGGTGAATTGTGACTGCAGGCCATACCTTACTCAGTGAGAACAATGCGATTTTGGAGCGGGACAAAGCTTTGGAAAGGTCAGAGTTTAGCGTGATTGGCTTCAAGTCGAATCAACAATAGTGTAGCCAGTATGCAAATGTGAAGCGCTTAGTACAGCTTTGTAAGGCTACCTGCTCAGGGCCGGGCACCTTTGTTAGTGTCGCGCATAAGCAAAAGGATGTTTGCCGGAGAGGTCCCTGAAGCGACGAACCAGCTCTGTTCGGCCTGCCTAGGTGGGGAGTGGAATGTCCAGCAATTATTGGCTGTGCTTGTTTGCGTGCTTGTCTGGAGGCCTCGCAAACACATGGAGTGGGGTGGCAGAGGAAAGCCAAATGGTTTGATATCAAAACGATACCAAGTGCTATCTCTGAGTAGGCCTGAACCACAGTAACACTTTATCTTCCACTATGGACAATGGCTGGTTATCTTTGCAGATCATTTCAGCAACCAACCTTGTGATGGCTTTAGCTCTTCTGTCTCCAGGCTTGAAACTTTGAGTGGTGTACATGAAGGTTTTCAGAGTTGGTTGGAAAGAAGGTGCTGTCTTGTGTTTCACTGGGGGTGATTCCAAAGGGCTGGGTTCTCCAAAGGAGGAAGCTGCTGAACGTGGCCTAGGACTTGAAGGAACTGGTGTGAGAGTCCGAATAACAGCTGTATCATCTGTGTCAGTACTGTCTTCATGTTGGCCTCAGCTTTGACAGTCACAGCAGGGCTTAAGGATGAAGCTGGAGTCACTGTGGATGGTGCACTTCTACTACTTTTCAGGTCCTGAAATTGGGCTGAATGTTGGGTTCTGATGTGTTTCCACATGGCTGAAGTAGTATGTGAGCCTTTACCTCTGGATATATTTGCAGAACACAAAGTGCAACGGGCATAATTCTCATTACATGTAATTTGGAAGTAGCTCCAGATGTTGGAAGGTGCTCGAGATGATGCTATCTCCTGGGTTGACTATTACAAAACAAAAGGCAAGGATAATCTTGGGCAAGACACTCTCTCAGCCTTAGCAAAAGCCTAGGCAAAGACAAAGAAGAAATCTGGCCAGGACAATCATCATAGTTTTGCCTCAGGATCTCCCCAGATTGAAAATGACATGAAGGCCCTTTCCACACAGGCAGGAAAATGTGAATTATTAATCTCAGGGCCACATACTATAGTACAGAGATAATCCAGGTCAAAACTGGATTTTCTTTGCATAGCTCCTTAGGCTTATGGCATCCTGGGGTTTGTAGTTTGATGATGTACCAGTCCACTTTGGCAGAGAAGACTGTGACACCTTGTAAAACTACAAACCCCAGAATTATGTATGAAACAGCTCGCAGCCTAAGTAAGCGGGTGAGCTCACAGCCCGAGCAAGTGGGAGAGCACACAGCATGAACGAACAGGCGAGCACACAGCATGAATGAGTGGGTGAGCACAGAGTATGAGCGACTGGGCAAGCACACAGCATGAGTGACCACAGGCAGCCTCTGGCAAGCATAGGTGGCTTTGTGCCATGATTTTTGTGCGCCCAGGGGCCTGCCAGCCAATCAGGCTTTTGGAGGGCTCTGGAGGCACTAATTTTGAAAAGAAACAAACTTGGTTGGTGGATTCGAAAGATTCAATTTGGCATTTTGGCACCAGGATTCACATTCCTGAATCTCGAATCCTTCCCTAGGATTCTAGAATTCAGTTGGCCCATCCCTAAAAAGGACGTAAATAGATGGAAGAATTTGTCTCTATCACTGCTAGGTAGAATTTCAATAGTGAAAATGAGTGCATTGTCAAAAATAATATATTCATTTCGAATCATCCCAATTGTTCTCTCAGATATACTATTTAAAAATTACAAGAGGGATCTATCGAAATGTATATGGTCTGAGAAGAAACCTAGAATTAAAGAGAAACTGATGACAGATATGGAAGAAAGGGAAGGGTTGGGTCTACCAGATATGAAATTGTACTTTGAAGTTCCAGGTCTAGCATGGTTGAAAGAACTAATCTCACTAAAAAATGGAAGGTAGTTAGAATGAGAAGGTCATGAGTTAAGATTCAGCTAGTATGCCTATCTGTGGTATGGGAAAGTGAAAGTAAAAGAATTTATAAACCATATTACTGGGAGACAGTTATTACCTGCTTGGGGAAGATACAAGGATAGTTTTGGTGTTAGAATCCTCAGTTGGATAGCTCCACAAGAAGCTTTCCATAGAAAGGAATTGGGAAGTTTACAAAGGTGAATTAAATACTCAAATTTATTAGAGACTGAACAAAGAAGTTGGAAATTAAAGGAAATTAAAAGTTGTAAATTGGGAGAAGAGAGTATTAAAATATGGTGGTTAACTTATTTCCAATTAAGAAAAAGATTTAGAGAAGATAAAATTAAATTTGATGTTGAAAGTAATGAATTGGAATTGAAGAAGTTAATTTGTAAAGAGAATGCCTGGAAACTATGCCATATGAAGAAGCTTGGGGAGCTAAGTATGTTTAGCCTGGAGAAGAGAAGGCTAAGATGTGACATGACAGCTATGTTTAAATATTTGAAGGGATGTCATATGGAGGACAGAGCAACCCTGTTTTCTGCTGATCCAGAGACTAGGACAAGGACCAGTGGCTTCCACATCAGTGAAAAATGAAAGGCAGAAGTGCAAAGAAGTTTTTCTTTGTTTAATGCAAACAGAAGATATGTCATAAGAACCTTGAATTTCAGAAAAGGGCTCTGGGCACAAAAGAGAGTTACTACAGAAATGTACATTTTCATTCATATTCTTTATATTTAGAATTCATAAAAATTAGGATGCATGCCTAAAAGCTTGACCTTAGTTTAAAGCAAGAACCCAAATTAATAGAACAAAGAACCTTCTGAATATCAGCAATCAGGACATATTGTTCTTTGAGGAGAACGCTGTTATTAAGCAGTAGGACGATGAAACAAGTAAACTCTGGATTTTAGGCGACTTCCCATCTTAAAGTTAGGTAAAGGGTAAAGAACCAACAATTATAGGAGTCTGAAAACCCTTGAGCAGAGCTAGGAAAGGAAGGTGTTTGACCTGCTAGTTCCCACCACTCTACACCCACCTTTTTCCAGGAAGGCCTCCTACAATCTAGGACGCTAGAAGATTTCAAGCACTCGGCCACTGATGACTTTTGGCGTGTAAATGTGTTTTTATAAGGTTTATTAGGCTACCAGGAAAAGTAATTCTACGCCTCCTTGTAAGGAATCTTTCAGCGGTAAAACCTCCAATGGCTCTGGCGCAGATATGCGAGCGGGAGAAGGGCAGGGGCTTGCAGGATATGCTTCCACCCCGGTCCCCAAGCTCATCGAAATTTCCCACGATTCCTTAGGAGCTCGCCATTCTCTTTAAAATAATCTGACTGATGGCGCATCCGTTATCTCTCGGCTACCCCCAATACTGGGTCTCTACGGAAGGCGTCTCCTCGGAAGCGAGCCCCACGGCGGGTGAGGCCAAGCCCCTAGTCGGACAGCGCCAGTCTCGTGCCTCGCAGAGCAGGACCCGCAGCCCCGCGCCCCCTCTCCGCCCCGGATGCTGCGCCCTTCGCCCCCTGGGCCAAACCCCTCCCCCGCCGCCACGGCACGCTTTGGGATTGCTGTGGCTACGTAAGACGGGCGCCCCTACGAGAAGGGAAAAGGCGACGCTCTTCTCTTTCCTTCATTCCCGCTGATCCCTCCGGAAAGCCGAGCTGCGGTTAGACGCGCGGCCAGGCCGGGGCTCCTCCGCGAAGAGGAACCCGGCCCGGCAACGCTGCCCGCGCACCTGGGGCGACTGCCGCGCGCAGCTTGAAGTCCCGCCGCCTCGCAAGCCCGGTCTTGGCGCTCGGCGCGCGGCTGCCATGCCGAGCCGCCCCCCCCCTCCGCTTCCAGCCGGAGACGCGCCCCGCCCCCGCTCGCCGGATGGTCACTCCCTCCTCGCGCCGCCCAGCTGGGGCACGGCTCTGCTGAACGCGCCAGCGCGGCTGCGGGAGGCGAAGCGGCGGGGAGGAAGCCGGCCTCCCCCGTGACAGAAGATGCGCTGGGGCAGCAGTAGGTAGAACGCCTTGGCGAGCGCGCTGCGCGCGGGAGCGGGGGCCCTTCTCAGCCCGCCTCTTCACTGCGCCGTCGGCTGAAATCGTTGCGAAGGAATTCCCGGTAAGCTACCGGCACGAAAGTAGGGAGAGAACGTGCTTTTCTTGGAAGTCCCCAGGAAAAAAGCCGGAGCGTTTATGACCTCCGTCATAGGTGCGGCCCTTTTCTGCTCATGCCATCTCGGATTGAAAAAACAGACAATCTGAGGCAGGAGTTTTGGAAGGCTTGCCCCAGTGACCGTGTCCTGCTTTCGATGGAGACTGCTGGCGCGGAACTTTAATGTCTGTTCGCGTGGCAGGGCGGTTGGTGGTTTGAGCGTCGGACGAGGACTCTCGAGAGCCGGGCTCGAAAGCCAGCGCTCAGCGTTGGAAGCCCGCTGTGTGACTCTGGGCAGTTTCCACGCTCTCATCCTTAGAGGAAGAAGGCAAGAGCAAATCCTCCTTCCAAACACAAAGTCAAGAATGCCTCGTGATAGAAAAACGACTTGAAGCCACACGGCAACAACCACGCGCTAGCCAAGGAGACGAGGAGAGGTATCTCTTGCCTTTGTGAACGAAATCTTAATAAATTCTGTGGGCTTTAAAGTAAATCTGTTTGGAATTGAAGGTTGTATTGCGCTTAATTTCCGGTTTGATCAGGCCCAGTTTAAATAAAGCGGCTAGAGGGCGGCGAGGGGATGGAGTATTAATAGGTTATAGCCTGGGGGAAGGGGCGAGGGTAACCGTTCTCAGATGTAGTCCTTTGACCGCTCTTCCCTTCGAAACCCTGAATGCCTGTGCTTCGGCCGGAGAGGAGTCTTCATACCTTCCGTGACACAAAAGGTGGATTGGCCGGTCGCCTGGCACGGCTTCTGCCATTCCGGAGCCCCAAATAGGGGCAGCAGCCTCAGACCCCGAGCCTTTCAGCCCACGCTCCGGTCACGTCATTCATTCATTCAGATAGCGCCAGAAATGTAGCCTGTGACTTGTCACGTTTCGAGGGTCATATTCAAAAATTAAACTGAATCACAAAATATTTGTTGTCATTTAGAATTCAGGTATTTGGTGGCATTCAGATTTTGGGCTTGCAGTGAATAGCTGAGCACCAACAGTGCGCAAGGTAAAACGAAATCCTATGTATAGATGTTTTCATTGTGTCAATCACGCATAGGTTTTTGTTTTTTTTTCATAGAAGGATACAGGCTTTGACTTTAACAACTGAAGCATATTTTTTCCAGTCACAATAAAGCAAGTTACTTTAGACAGCCTAATGCTACTTTCCTGGGAATAAGGTACTGTGGGGCTTATTTCTAAGTAAACATGAGCAGGAATATACTGCATTTTGAATTGTCAGAAATTATGATTTTTCTATTATAATTTTAAATGAATGTTAATAACATTTTAAGTTTTTTTATTTAAATTCCATATTTTAGTGTATGGAATATATTTCAATGCCTCAGGTGACAAAACAGCATAATTAATTGTATTTTCTGTGCTTCGTCCAGAAAACCTGTTATCCACTAGGTCAAATTCCAAATTATTTTTATTATTGGTTTATATGACATTGTTATTTAATTTGTATTTACATAGGAAGATTATTTCTCTTTGCACTACTTATAGGCAACTCTGTTTTCCTATAGCTAAAACATTGGAATAAAATATTCTGTAAAACATGTTGCAGTTGTGCTATGCAGATGGAAATATTTCTGATAGAAAAGCATGGTCTTGATTTTGGGAAACTTTTTCATGTTAATGTTAGGGGTCGAGAGCACCTGGGTGAGAATTAAAGGAGTGAGGTGGCCAAGACGGCATCAGAGAAAGACTTGTGGTAGCAGAGCTATCACTTTAAACCTTCAAACAAGCTATTAAAAATGACTAAATCTCTTCAGACTCATATCTTAATTGCTAAGAGATGAAGAAGAGCTTTGTAAGAAGGAAGATTTATAGCTTTTTCCTAGCCGGAGGAGTGACAGACGCTTACTGAGGGTTGAAGATAAGAAGTAAGTTGTAACACTGAGCTGGGACTATGAGGGTGCTAATTAAAGCAAAGTTTTTATTGATATGAGACTTTCCAGAGAACTGTGATTTACAAGTTGTGGAGGGTAATTGTACGATCTTATTTACTAAACAATTTGGTGCGGTTTCCAACAGTAAAATACGAGCAAGTACTTGAAGCTCTTCCATTTATTCTATAACTGCATTTCCAAATATACTACCTTAACCCTCAGTTAGTAATGATGGTTACAAGAAAAGCATACAGAGAAATGCAAGACCCCCCTCTGTTTGAAAGTATTCCATCAACTGGCCAAAGAAGAAAGGAACAAACAAAAATAACCTGTTTCTTTTCCCCAAGTGTGATGGAGCGGAAGAAGGAGCAATTACTAAAAGCAAATGTACTAGTCTCAGGATCTCAGAATGGAGAACAGCTGTTAGGAGTCGAGAGAAACAAAAGGACAGATTCTTCGCCAATGAATTTGGCTCTGGAAATTGCCCTTGCTGAGACTAAGTACATTAAGGAACGCTCCCAAACTTGCAGGTGGAAAAGCCCAATCAAGATCTGGAGCTTGACACCCATACGGAAGGGGCAATTTTGGAAGTACCTCATAGTAAAGAACTGAATACAGAAGACAACATGTGGATAGAAGGGTGGCTTTGTTCCCTGTCTAAAGATATAGAGCATGTTAAATCCTTTATATCTGATTGTACTGAGCTCTTGACTCTATTTGTAAGGGTCTACAAAATCCTGAATATTGATAAGCAAGTAGATAAAGCTTTAAATGGTGCTAAGCTGCAACCAGTTAATTCAGCCAATTCTAGTCATCTGGTTAAAGCAAATAGATGTTACCCAAAGAAAAAAATCAAATAAGAAGGTTGTTAAAAATTTGAAGAAAACTAAAAATATAAAGAATGTAAAACATCTGAAACATGCACCCAAGATGAACTTTGAAAAGCTTTTCAACTTGCTATCCAAAGAGGTAAATAAAGAGATAAATCTTACTAAGGGAGCAAATATAAAGACTAAGGACAACATCCGTGATAGTCCCTCATCAACAACTAATGAAATTTTATTAACATCCCAGACTAATAAGAGCTCAGTCGCACAGCACTTTGCTACATTGAAGGAATTAGAGGGAGAAGTTAACTCTCAAACTGATTCTCTTAGATACCAATCTGTGGAACTTCAGGATCCCTGGTCTGTTCTGCACTTAAGGGGAAAAAATTATCAAAAGAGAACACCACTGGTACTACTTGGAAACTAGTGCTGGCTAGGCAGAAATTAGTGAGTCTGAACTACCCTAAACCGGTAGGGATTCTATTGCAGTAAAGTTCATTTCATAAAATTACTCACCGGCTCCTACATTGACTTCTGCACCCTCAGAGATATAGCCCATATAGAATATATATTCTTCAATTATGCTTGTGCTCGTGCAGTGGTAACATTCACAAACAGTTCACTGGTGAGTCGGATGCTAAATAGCAAAGATAAATTAGTGCATCTTGGCCTAACGGTGACAAGGATGTTTGAAGACCAAGCTCCTCCAGTGCAGTTAAAAGGGAGTAATCCCAGATCTGCTACACAAAAACATAGGACTTAAAACCTGATTGACCTAACTGATGAGCATCTGGACCTGGCAGAACCCACCCCAGCTATCACCCAAACAGAAAAACAAAGTACATTCCGGTTGAATCATAGTCCAGACTTTCTATACCACCAGAAAGAGGAAATATGCTTTGATGAGGAGGAAGTATTACTGAACTCATTCTCTGCCTTACCACCTGAGGAACAAAATAGTATCCTGAAACATTTAGATATTTTGAGAATGATATTATTTAACAAGCAATTCTCAAATACCCATAAAACTACTGTCGCAGAAGTGGTCTCAGAGACAGTAACTATACATTTATCTGAGGAAAATCACCATAAAAATAAAGGAATTTGCATTTCATTTCCTCAAGGGAAAAAACAAACATCGCCTATTATCATAAGACCTCCTGAACTCACTGCACAATCTACTACATTTGAGTTGATGTCACCGACTGTTAAGACAAAAGCCTCTCTACAGACTGACAAGCCACTTTTAGACAACCAATTGTTAGGATCAATAATACTCCACGACACTCCTGCTCATCAACTCCAGAAGAGGACTATTCCAATAATTTCCAATGTTAGCAGACCAGTTCCCCAGTTAGATCTCATAGAAATATTGGAAGAGGATGTAAGCAATCAAGTGGTAGGGAAGAAAACTACAAAAGGACAACATCTTGCTGTCGAATATAGAAACCCATCTAATTCAGTAGCAACACCCACTAAAACATCCTGACAAAAAATGTTCCAACAAAAGAAGACCCAGATATCTCTGCTGTCATGGAATATCACAGGGTGGATAAGGAAAGCATTAGATCCTTCCTTTATAGAATTTATTCAGAAACATGAGATCCTATTTCTTCAAGAGACGTGGACCACAAGAGACATTGGTGTTAAAGGCTTCTCTTCTTATTGTTTAGCAGGAACTCCAAGTGGGAAGGGTGGACGAGTTAAAGGAGGCTTGTGCATATTGGTGGCAACAAAGCTCAGGGCCTTACTTGTCAAATTGGAGCCCTTGGACTCTTTGGCTCTGGCTCTGTTACTAAGATGCAGGTCTTTTTGTCTTTTATTAATCAATGTATATATTCCACTTGAAAGGAAAAAGCAGACAGTTAAAAGGAAATGGGTCAAGCTAGAAAAATATATTGACAATATGATTAATAGGATCCCTGATGCGTCAGTAATAGTGGCTGGAGACTTAAATGTCGAATTGGCCAATCCGATAATGCTTTGTATTCTTATTACCGTGAATCTCCGCCTGCACCGGATGAAGTTCACCCCATACCATTTAGGCAGTCTAAAGACAAAGGCTGCAATTTTGCAGGCTTATGTCTTTCAAAAATGATTAATAGGCTAGACCAGGTAATTTTGAATGGAAGTATTAATGGTGATATTGCAGGGGAATACACTTACATCTCCAAGTTAGGAGCATCAACAATAGATTATATTATAGTATCCTACAATCTTTTGAATAGGGTCTCTGAGTGTAAGGTGGGGGACAACATGGAGAGTGATCATCTTCCCTTGTGTCTGTCCCTTATGGCAGAGAATGAAATAATTTATAATGAGTCTCTGGTGAATGGAGGCGTAGAGTTGAGATATTCTCGCATTAGATGGTCTACCCATGTCGACGAAGAAATCTCTAAAAAACTCAATTGTGAGGAATGTGTAAAAATACGATCTAATTTGTTAAATGCAAATTCTATAGAAAGAACAATAACGCTGTTTCAAGACATTATTTCCCTTCTGTGAGACTATCTAAGTCAAAAAAAGGGAACAAAACTCTCCCATCCATCACACAAATCCAAATGCTGGTTTGATCAGGAATGTATTGCTATGAAACGTACTCTGCTGGAAAAATATAGGGCTTATAGGGAAGCTAACATCTCTATGTTGCCAGCTGAGTGGTTTGAACTTAAAAGAAAATACAAAGCTTTGATTAAAGTAAAGAAGAACCAAGCACACAAAAAAAGCATGGCAACATTTAATAGATGCCTCCCTAAGGAAGGACTCTGCCCCCTTCTGGAGAATTGTTGCAAAAGGATGGCACAATACCCCTTCAGAAGTGGAGTGTTTTATCCCAGCCAGGGTTTGGGAAACATATTTCCTTTCCTTGTTTGAAAGAACCCCCCCCCAATACTTTCCTTGAACAGTGCTGGTCCAGAATGGCCCCCAGTTACCGTAGAGGAAGCTCGCCGTCTCATTCCAGGATTAAAAGTGGGTAAAGCACCAGGGGCAGATAATATTCCACCAGAAGTATTCAAAACTAATATCGGCTGGTGGGCCTCAGTCCTTGCAGAATTGTTCACTAGCATTGACCGTTCTGCCATCATTCCTGATGACTGGGGATCAGCGATTATTATACCAATAGATAAGAAAGGGAAAAGATCTGATCCCCTAAATTACAGACCCATCAGCCTTCTAAGCATAGTCAGCAAATTATACATGGCCCACCTTTACACTAAATTGGTGGACTGGATGGATCAGGAAAACATTTTAGCAGATGCACAGGCAGGATTTAGGGCAGAATGGTCTACCATTGATTAAGGATTGGTACTACAACATCTTGTGGACAAATATACGACCATTAAAGGAGGCTCTCTCTATGCTGCATTTATAGATTTTAAGTCTGCATTTGATCTCATTTCACGAGATAGATTATGAGAAAAGTTGAGCAACACAAATATAGACAGGCACCTTTTAATTCTTATTCAGGGTTTGTATCAAAACACACGACTTTATGTTAGATGTGACCAACAGGGACATTTAACAAAGCAAATCCCAACTTTTAATGGGATAAGGCAAGGTTGTGTGCTTGCACCTATCTTATTTAATTTTTATATTAATTCCTTAGTTGTAAGGATGGAGGAAGAAAGTGCCCACCCACTAAAATTGGCAAATATGGCTCTGCCATATGCGGACGATGTTGTTCTGTTTTCCTTGTCCTGTGTGGGTTTAAGACATCTCTTAAGAACCTCAAAATCCTACTGTGCTGTGGAACAACTGACAATCAGTTATGCAAAGTCAAAAGTGATGGTGTTCTCTAAGAAAAAAAACGAGGCATAAATGGCAGATCATAATAAGCATATCAAACAAGTGATGTTTTTTAAATACGTGGGTATAACTTTTCATGCCAGAGGCACAAGGGACACCAACGTAAAACATGTCTCTGCAAATGTGCAGAGGAACACCAAGGCAATAATAAGGTTCTTTTATGGAAAAGGAGGCCAGTTTATCTCTGCTGCTTCATGAGTATTTACAGCCAAAGTTATCTCTCAGCTCTTATATGGCTCTCAAGTTTGCACTTTTAAGAGTGTTTCCCCTTTTGAAATCATACAAACAAAGTTTCTTCATAGTTTGTTAGGGGTTCCTTCCTGTGGCCCAAATCCAGTAGTCTGGCTGGAGGTGGGACAGATCTCAGCTGAGGCCCAGATGTGGATACTTAGGATTCATTACTGGCTAAAACTGATTTTTCTCCCAGTAGGTCTGACTCCTCTAACATTACTAGACTTAGCCCAGACTAAGTGGAAGTCCACACTCTTGGAGAAGTTAAGAAGACTTGACAAATCTTGGTTATGAAAAAGCCAAATCGACAATTAAGCAGCACATTTGGGATATAGACCTACAATGCCACCAGA
This sequence comes from Ctenosaura bakeri, assembly GCA_948474755.1. NCBI lineage: Eukaryota > Metazoa > Chordata > Lepidosauria > Squamata > Iguanidae > Ctenosaura > Ctenosaura bakeri. Next base: position 156,357 of record CAOLHI010002897.1, read on the forward strand.
GCGAAATGGGCAGGTATTTGGAATTTAATGACAGTGTGGGGTCTTTTATATCAGCAAGATATCTTTTCCAGCTAAACATCCCTAAATACAGGAAAGCCTTCACACTAGCAAGATTTAATGTCTTTCCATCCGCGGTACTAATAGAACTCCTTACCCTGAGTGACTTTGCCCATGTGGACTTGAAGAAATGGAATCAGTTAAGCATGTCTTATTCCATTGCCTTTTTTATAAAGAGATTCAACTTTCACTGATTATTCCTATGGTGCAGCGACTCCCAGGCAGAACTACCGACTATTATTTAAAATATTTATTAGAGGATAGGGAATCACAGACCACTCTATTAGTGGCTAGATTTTTTGCTGCTGCTGTTAAACTACGAAGTCGAATTGTAAATGATCTTAATGGTTAAAATTTTATTTTGTATATTTTAACTTAGATTAGGTTTTATCCTTAATTCTTTTATACTTGTGTGTATATCTGTGTAAGATCTTATTGACTTTGTTATATTTCTATTTATGAATTAGATTTAGACTATATGATGGTAACTTGCTATTTTATCTCCACTATTGTTATTTTACATTCTTGGTTTATGACTGAAATAACGTAGACGGGCCTGATCAACTTTTCTGAAAATTCTGAGTTATAACCGTGTTTTAGGAGGTTGTTTTTAGCTCTATTTTAATTTGGAATTATAATTATCAAATCAATTGTATTTTACTGGATTTTAAAAAATTGTATTTTACTGTCAGATCTTTGCCACTTACCTCTTTTACTCTGTATGCTATTTAAGTGTTTGTGATGCTGGTCTATGACCATAATAATAAAGATTCGATTCGATGTTAATGTTAAACAGTTGCCTAAGTCCTATCATTAGTACTGGCTAAAGTAGAGCTGTTGAATTAGTTGGATTTGTTTATATGTTGATTAACACATGTGTTGGGTCTATTTTAGTTAAGACTAACCAAGAGGATTCCAGCCAATGTATTGCAATTGCATACTTGAAAAATGCATTTCAGAAGGTTTTCATGGTGTATTCAGGTGCTTTCCGTAATCATTGCTTGACAATTTAGGTAAAATGTCTAATGCAGATGTTGTTCCAAGCAATATATAGCCTACACATTTTGTTTTCACAAAATTCTGTTTCTTCCTGTTTTATGGGGAAGAAGAAATTTGATACCATGGCACTTATGGCAAAATGCTGCATTTTTTTTCAGTTTGTAAGCAGTTAAGGTTGCTAGATCAGGTTATAGACTTACAGAAAAAGAGGATTAATTTACAGTAGATTCAAATTTATCAAAATTAAAGTGTGTCCTGCTTTTCTTTTTACACAATGAATATGGAAGCAAAGAAGTTATTTACAAGTTTCTTTTCTATTGATTTATTGAATTGCCATATATTGATGACTGGACAGAAGCAATGAGTTGAACAAGGGCCTTTCAAACTGCTTGACAGGAAAAATGCTTAGCTTCATATCTGTTGAATAACAAAATGTAGGAGAGACAGGACCATTTCAAGACAGAAACAATAGTTGTGAGATGGGATATGTAACCTTTCTGCTTGCTATTTCTCACCCCACAACCTTACTTCTCTCAGGCCATTTTACCCTTAGCCAAGGTTAGTGTGTCAGAGCCCAGCTGGAAGAAAACAGGTAAAAGGCAATGGAGGAGGAAATTTTTGCAGGGCCAGAGTGCTGAGTGGGGGAATCTTTATCTTATTCAATAAACACAGGATTGGAAAATGTCTTTGCTGGTGTCATAAAGGTAACATACTGCTATATTGCTCACCAAGGGCAACATAGCTATATGGCAATATAGGTAACATCTGGGTAACTAAAGGCTTAATGTTTAGATTTTAGGGAACAATATGAGGTAGGATCTTTTTAGGAACAAAGAGATAACAGTCACACAGTGGAAACTCTTGTTCCAGATAAGGAGGATACCTAAACACAAAAGAGGACTCCATAAAACTGCTGGAGAAGCACAGAGGGAAGTTTGATTACCCCACCATATTCTGGGGAAATGTGGTTGAAGCTGGATAAAAAGATCCAGACTTCCAGCTTTTCCCCTAAAGACTGGGTCAGTCAGAGAGCCAGATTGCCAACTTTGATGCTGTTACAGTAGGATCTATGTGTGGATTAGATACATTAACTTTTTAATTCGTTTGTTAAATGTGGATGAATTGGACCTAAGATTGCTCTATAACTTTGTAACTTCTTACAATGTGCCTGGGGTGGGGTCACTATCCAATATGGTATGTATGTGTTCAAACAGTGTGATGTAGCGATTTAAGTGTTGGACCAGGATTTTGGGAGACCAGGGTTCAGATCTCTACTCAGCCTCAAAGAGAAAGGAATGGCACAGCACTTCTGAACATCCCATCTGAGCATCCCATCATAGCATCTCCACAAGTTGGAAACAACTTGAAGGCACATAGCAATAACAAACTTTAAAATAAAGACTTTCCTCAGATTTGGCTCGATATACTGATGATCAGACAGAAGCAATGTGGTTGATGAGGGCCTTTCAAACTGTTCAACAGGAAAAATGCTTAGTTTCGTATTTGTCAAATAACAAAATGTAGGAAAGACAGGACCATTTCAAGACAGAACAGTAGCTGGGAGATGGAGAAACTCATAGTTTACAATTCCCTTGCAGTTACTGCCATTAGTCTTTACTTTCCTCTGCATTTTCTCAATGAATCAGATGGCAATGTAACTTCTGGGGGCTTCTTGTCATATTCCCATGGATCTATAGGTTTTTTGTTTGTTTGTTTTTTGTAATCAGTAAAAGAAATGACCAAAACCCAAAACACCTGACACTTCACTGGGATGTGAAGAGAAAACTATTAGAAGTGCCTTTGTGTGCAAAATGTTACTATTATTGTTGCACTTTCATTTGTACTGCATTAAGAAAGTTTTCCTCTTCCTATTAATCCCCACAAGATCTCTAAGGTAGGTTTTACTGAGAAACAGATATGGCCCAAGGTCACCCGCTAAGTACCATGACTGAGGATTTGAACTTGAGTCTCCCTGTTCTAAGTCCAGCATTTTAAACAATGCTATTCTGGCTTTTTCCGATCAATACTTACTATAAACTTTTTTCTAAGGATAAAATATAGTGATGGAAAAAAGAACATAACATGCAATTTGAATTTATGTCTAATCTGGCAATTTGTCTGCATGTTGGCAATGAACAGAGCTGAAATTAATAGTTGGTATGGTGTGAGCCAGAAATATGTTGGTTATCTTTTTTCTCCCACTCCTACCACTTTCTCTTTCCTTTCCTTCCAGTCCAGCAAATTTCTAGAGAAAAGGTTGCTCTTGTCAGAGATTAAGCTGATTGCTAGTAGAGAACTTTTGAAATTAGACTGAAGGTTATAGATGTTACTAGATGCCCACCCCATCATACAGGATGTGGTTTTACATTTCTGTTCATGGCTTCCATCCATCTCTACTGTGGTTTTCTTCACTTCCTACTGCTGTCAACTTTACTGAGCATTATTTGATTTTCCATTGAGTTGTGTTGTCTCATGATCAGTCCAAAGTATGGCAGCTTCAGTTTATTCATCTGATTTTTAGTGAGTGTTCAAGCCTGATTTGGTATTGGACTTATTTGTCTTTTTGTAGTATCCACAGAAGTCTCTTCCAGCAGCAAATTTCAAATGGTTTAATTTTCTTCCTGTCAAGTTTCTTCTCTGTCCAGTTTTCACAGTCTTGCACAGATATTGGAAATAATATAGTATGAATGATCCTGAAATCTGTATCCAATGATGTATCTTTACACTTAACATTGTCATCTGGTCCCTTTCCAAGCCTTAGTCTTCTTCAGATTTCTTGATTACAACTTACATTCAGATAGATGATCAAGCCACGGTACAAAAAATATTTAGATGTCTTCATCATCCATTATCATTTTAAAGTTATACAAACATGTGGTGGTCATTATATTTATCTCCTCAATATTTTGCTGTTTTTGCTCCTTCTTAACTTTCCTCACCTCAGCAGTCATTCAGAGTCCTTGGTATTCTGCTAATGATGTAGTGTCAGTGAGACAGGTATGGTTCTGTGATGTACAGGATAGCTTCATGTCTCAGTAATTAGGTTCAGAGGTTTCAAAAGCTTTATTAAGGACCACCAATTGCACACTTTGGCAATTGGCAAGACTAAAGAAGTATTGGATTTACAGTACTATAGAAAGCATTACATTTCAAAATTAGTACATGCTGCTATCCCATTTGCTGACAACATAGCAAACACATTTTCCAGGCTCACCATCCCCTCCTCCCATACTTCCTCACAACCTACCAACAGCCTGACCTTGCGGTCATGTCTATTTGTTCTTACCTCAGATTGTTAACCAAACATTCCTAGCTTCCCATCCATCACCTTATCCCATCCTTCCTCTCTACACGGCAAAGCACAGAAGCACTATTGTATGATTGTAAACATGTCAGGGAGACCACAGCTAACGTGACATTTTGCCCCCCCCCCCAGCTACTTTCCTACTTCCCTTTCCTATCCTGGCTTATGTGGGTATGTATCATGAAACGTGGGAAACAAGTTGGAGGCTCTAACATGTTGGGCCTTCACCCATTCTCATTCAATATAAGGCAAGTGTTTCCAGTTAACAAAATACTGAGTCATCCCCCTTGTGCTGTCATGAATCCAAAATTTCAGAGATTTCAAAATACTGGTCCTGCCTCACCATGATTGGTGGAAGAGGGGCTAACTGTGCAGGGTGCCAGTCATCTGTCTCAGCCACTGGTTTGAGAAGGCTGGAATGGAAAATGGAGGAGTTGTCTGTAAGACTTGGGCAACTCTACACTACGTGTATAAAGTGAAATGGTCCTATGTATTTAGGACCCCATTTCTCAGAAGTTGGTGGCATTTCAAAACCTTAATGGGTATACCAAGTTCCCTGGCTTAAACATCCAATTCTGAGCTCTTTTCTGATCAGCATACCCTTTGTAGGTATTCTTAGCTTAGTTCAAAACCAATATTATGGCCTGCCAAGTAGCATTACTTTTTGCATCCACACACCCACTGGGCATGGGTCAGTCTCGATGACATTAAGGGATGGCAATGCTTCAGTGTCTGCCAATACACAATTTCAAAAGGGGTGTGCCCAGAATGTTCATGGACAGTATTGCTGTATGGCATTTCAGGAAAAGGGAGAAGAGCTTCCCAGTCATCCTGTTGATAGTTCAGATAGCAACATAGGTATTGTTCCAAAATTTGGTTGATTCTCACAATCTGTCCATCTGTTTCTGGATGGTAGGCCATGCTCATAGCTTGTTCCAGCCTCAACAGTTTTAGGAACACTTCCCCAAACTGAGATGTGAATTGACATCCTCAGTTGGACACTGTGTTGCTAGGCACCCTGTGAAGTTGATATATGTGCTAGAGAAATAGCTTTGTCAGCTGGCCTGCCTTAGGAATGGTTTTGCTAGGCACAAAATGTGCTTGTTTAGAAAACAAGTCTGTAACTACTCAAATGACTGTTTTTTAATCATTCACTGCAAAATCAGTTATGAAATTCAGCTAATGTGTGCCCAAGGGTGTGTAAGGATAGGCATTGACTGTAACAAACCTCTTGGCTTTGTAACCCCGATTTCTAGGGTCCCTTGGGGGACACCTCCATGTGCTCCATGTGATGGGGAGTGGAAACTAGCCAGAGCACAAGCAAGAGCACTACGAGAGGCAGGGTAACCTAGTGGGGTCTTTTTACCCAGTGTTTACAGGGTTAGGCCAAGCCAAAAACCACACCAAATTGCCTAATAAATGATTTTAGTGAATGTAAGTCTCATGCACCAACTCACTCATGCACACACTCATTCAAGAGCTATTAAGAAATAAAAGAGAGGAAATTGGACAGGGGAGTTTCGAAGGGGTGTTGTTGGAGAATACTGTACCTTGTCCCGAAGTCCTAGGTCCAGGAAGGCAGCGAAGAAGTGGGTGTCAGCATGGAGGGAGCTGAGGGAATTGCTCTACAAATGGAGTGACGGTCAGCTGGGATGCCCGGGAGCCATCCAAAGAAACGCTCAAAGGCTGGGATTATTTATAGGGGGAAAAGTACCTGGAGGACTAATCCTTTCCTGGGGAGAACAATGGGGGCTGCAGTGAGCAAGTAGCTCCATATTGGTAATTTCCTTTGCATGATAGGATTTGTTGTGTGTTGCCCAAGTCTCCGGATTTTCGGCTGTGGTAAAGATCCTCACTTGATGAAATATTTGCTCAACTTGGGGCATGCCTGTTAATCCCTTCAAGTCCGCGCCTCGGGGCTGAGGATCTTTCGTGTATTGTGAGTTTACACACCTCGAGGTCTCCTGGGGCTATGTGATGGGGTTTTTTACTGGCCTGACCTGAATTTCGGTCTTTCAACTGTGCCTGCCTATGTGCTCCTTCGGGGACCTCTATGGCACACAGAATTATTTAATATTAAAAATTGTAGACCCCGGGATAGGGTTTCTCTCTCGCAGTAACAGCTTGCTGCCTATCCACTTATTTTGAGCACAAACAACACACACTTTCATGTAGTTTTCTATATCCATACTCGGTCCTGGACACTGATAATCCCACTTCACAAGGTGCATCACTTTAACAAACCCAAAATGCCCACCTTATCTGACACCATGGCAGTATTGCAAACTGTTTTTTTCTCAACATCTCAGGGACATACATTATTCTTCCTTTAGACCACACTCCCTCTCTGGTCTTTTTCACACTTTGGGGGGAAAACGGGGCAGTCCGTTACTCACCGGACTGGCACCCTCCCCCCGACGATCCATGTTGATCCGGAGCAGCGCGTGCCCCTGCTACACACTGCTCTGAGGACGAAAATGGAAGCTTCTGGTTGGTGGAGGCTCTCCACCAACCGGAGAAGCTTGCCAGCCAGAAGCCCGCCCCCGGAAGATCTGCAGCCTCGCGCTGGCGCGAGCCTGCAGTACACATTAGCGCAGCAATGGACTGGGGCGCGCCGGGCTATTGAAAGTCCTCTTTTAATCGGTCTTTCAATAGCATAGCGAACCACCAGTTCTGGGCGTTCCGGAGTGGGCTGAAGTCCGCCCATACATAAAGTAGTCCGGACCCAGTTCGCCCCCAAGTGCAAACGTCCTCGCTGGAGAACACGCTGCCCTGTTTTAAAAGTAAAATGAGGAAAAGGTCTCTGTCTGTGAGTTCCGTTTAATATTCTTTGGCACAGCTGTCCTTCTTCATTGCCTCACAAAGGCTTTCTAGCAAGGTTTCTGGGACCACTTTTGACTTATCTTCATCCTATGCCTGTATGGGTTGTAATTGCTAGCCCTAATTGTTGAAGTGTAAATTCAGTGTTATGTCTCTCTCTCTCTCTTTTTGGCTGTCATGCTGAGGTAAACAGGATGAGGCATCAGCTGAGAAATTCTTCTTCCCAAGCAAATACTTTAGAGTGAAAATAAACTTATAGAAAAACCTTTGTCCACCATACTTGTTTTGGCTCAACTTGTGTGAGGTCTACAAAGCCTCTAGGTTGCAATGATCTCCCCAGATCTCAAAGGGGCAGCTAGCACCCTCCAGAAAATATCTCTAAGTCTCTAAAGCCCATTTGATAGCCTCTACATCCATTTTCCACACCAGCCAATCCAATTCGGCTCCAGATTAACTTTTTTTTGAGAGACATATGCATGGTCTTAAGCACCCCTCATTGTCAGCCTGTAACAGAACTATTCCCAAAATGGTATTGCTGTCATCCACCTGTACTATAAAAAGATGTATGGGATCTGGGGACTTTAAAACAGGTTTTGTAGTAACCAGTGTCTTTAACTCCTCAAACAATTTTTGACACTCAGGGCTCCAATTGAGCTTAGTGCTTAGTTTTGGTTTGCTTGAGCCCTCACCCTTCTTGGCCTCCATTTTCTTGGTTTTTAGAAGGCATGTCAGGGGAAGTGCAACCTGGGCAAAACTGGAAATGTACTGTCTATAAAAGCTGTCAAACTTCAGGAAACTTTGTAATTGTCTGCAAGTCTTTGGGGAATCCCAACCTAAACATCCTGCACTTTAGTTGGGTCCACTTCTATTCCTTTGCTTGATCTGTTATCCCATACGGCCTAGTTAACAGCATGAAATTCGCATTTCAACAGTTTAACATACTGTCATGTATAGCTCTAAGCCGTCTCCATTTTTGAACACTCAGAACGTGAAGACACACGTGGACAGAAATGTTCTTTATTGGAAGGACAGATTGGAACTGAACATTACTTAAGTGACTGAAACTGAGGAGTGTCTTCCAAACAAAGTATACATAGATCCAAGTGATAATTATTCAGTGTGCATTGACTGGTTGAATTCCTATGTCTCATTAATTCATAAGGTCCTTGATGTTACCCAGGGTTGCTCTGACTGTTAACACCAGCTGTGTCCTTTCCTCTCCTTTATTACCCTTTCTTTCTGCCTGGCTGATACCAAGTGTTCCTATCCTGGCATCCTGCTTCTCGTTGATCTCGGCTAATATGCAACTCTCCATTGAACACCTCTGGCTTTAGGCCAGATCATAAAACAACCTTTGAAGGTGAATTTGGCATCTGGTTCCCTCTTCAAAGCACCTTCCAGGAAATGCTCTGTTTATTGCCTTAAGCTTATCCCATACAACCCGGTTCTCTCATTTAACAGGTCATATCCCATCATCCTTTTACCTCTCTGTTTTCCATGAATAATGACAAATTATATACTTGCAGCATACAAGATTAAAACTATTAAATTTCATTATACAATATTACAACCCACTACACATGGCCTACTCTCTATGCAGGCAGCAATACATATATATAATATAACATGGCTGCAATCAAGCAAAGTACACAATAACACCATGAAACATGACTAACAGCAAGTACTAACTAGAACTGCTTAACACATAGCAAGACAAGCAAAGTATACAGTAACAGATATGACACCGTACGTTACATGACATTCGTTACATAGTTTCAGTTCCACATGTAGTAGGGCTTTACTTAGCACTACATAATAACCTTCAAGGATGTATCTTCTCTAGACAGATACAATATCATCATAACAACTCACACAACATTTCATGAACGATGCCTACATGACAAATACAAATGATGGTCGAATAGTTTTTTCAGTACTTTCCTGACCAAGGTGACATGTTGTTCATAAGTTAGCTATAAATCAATACATCATCCAGATACATGAATATTTGTATAAGGGGGTATCTGGATGTATTAAGTGTAACACTAATTGTTTAATTGTTCGAATACTCTGGGGGCATTGCTCAAATTGAAGGGAGACTTGACTCAGAAATCCTTCACCAATCTTCTTTTCCCAGAAAAACACTGGGCAGCCATAGATGATCTGGCTGGCCAAATAAACCCTCATTGCAAGTCTTTGTCTATGAATTCCCTCAGCACCACCTCTTTGGGAGACATAGAGTACAACTTTGTTTTAGGTAATTTGGCCCACACCTCCACTTTGATTGCCCAGTTAGTGTCCTGTTGAGCAGGAACATAGCACATTCCTTTTCCAACCCCATTTCCTGCAAGTCTGCATATTCCACCAAGATATCCCTGGTAATTGAATCCATTGCATCACCCTCCCAGAGGGAAACGGATAGTTCAGCTTTTCATCTCACATGAGGATTGTGGAAACCTAGCACTATAGTCCTAACTATTGGGTAGTTAGCAGTGGGGGCCGACACTGTATAGTGTCCCAGTGACACACACCACACCCTGGTCTCTTCTGTTGGGAATATGGGTTCCCATTCTGCTATAAATCCAGCCACTTGGGTTAAAAAGTAAGGTAGGATTTCAGCCTGTGTTGGCAGCCTGTCAAGGTCCCCAGCTGTATAATCAGGCTGTTAGCAGGAGCTAGCAGGCAAAGTTTATCTTAGTTTGAGTTCTTAGCAGACTCAGAAACTGAGTCCGAATTTACCATGAATCCAGAATCATAGAATTGGAAGAGACCACAGAGGCCATACAGTCCAATGCCCTGCTATGCAGGAACACCCATCAAAGCATTCCCACCAGATGGCCATCCAGCCTCTGCTTGAAAACCTCCAAAGAAGGAGATGCCATCACACTCGGAGCATATTCAACTGCCAGACAGCTCTGACTATCAGGAAGTACCTCCTGAGGTTCAAGTGGAATTTCCTTTCCTACAGCTTGAATCCATTGCTCCTTGTCCTGGTCTCTGGAGCAGCAGAAAACAAGTTCACTCCCTCCTCGAAAGAGGGTGTCCAGGGGGAAAATCTGTAGTCCAGGCAAAGGTCAAAAGTTCAAGGAACACAAGCAAGGAGTATAGGAGTCAGCTGGGCAGTTATCACTGTTAGAATCAGTTGACTCCAACAGCTTTCTCCCATTCTGGCCTCTTGTTATATAGGCTCAGCCTTTTACCCACGTTACTGCAGTTTAGGCCTCCTTGGAGATAGCATAAAGATATCATTTTGATATCATAATTTGGCTCTCTTCCACCACTCCTCTTCACATGTTTGTGAGGCCCCCGGACAAGCACAGAACCAGGCTCGGCCACTAATTGCTGAACATTCCATTCTCCACCCAGGCAGGCCAGAAATAACCAGATCAATGCTTTAGGAGACCTCTCTGCAAACCTTCATTATGTATGCATGCTGTTTACAAAGGACTTCCTGCCCTGAGCAGGTAACTTGGCAAGCTGAATACTCAAATGCCAAGTACTGAGCATTTGCATATTGCTTACACTATTGTTAATTCAGCTCTAACTCAATCATCCTAAATTCTGATCTTTCCAAAGCTTTGTCCCGCTCCTATAACACATTGTTTTCCCCGAGTAAGGCATAACCTGCAGTCACATTTCTCCCTATAAAAACCCCTGATTCCAAGACCATCCTTGGATCGCTCCTGAGTTCCAGACCGCCTTGCTGCCACTTTGCTTGGCAAGCTTCCCCTCAGCTCCACGTGCTGAGATCCATCGAACCCCAGCATTGCTCTCTATCTTCTTTCCGGGCTTCAGGAACAGGTTTCGTATCACCCGAATCAACTATCCCTCTGAAAATCCCGCTATCATACTCACACCTTTATTTTCCTTAGTTATCTGTGTGCGTGTGTTGCTTACATTGTGTGCCTGTATTTAATAAAGATCATTCATTATTTCCAACATGGTCTGCTTCTTGACTTGGCCTGACCCCGTAAGCATTGGGTTATAAGATCCTGCTGCGTTACCCTGCCTCTAGTTGTGCCAACCAGTGCTCTTGATTAATTTCCCTATCTTGTGTAATTGTAAGGTTATTTAGGTGTCCCTCCTGGGACCCCCAGTAAACAGGGTAACACCCAGCTGTAGCCTAATATAAGTTCTTACATAAATGCTGTCGTGGCCTTCCAGAACCTAGACTCAGACTCAGAGTCTGAGGCAGCAAAACCTGCTCTGAGCCCTGGTACAGAGAGATTGCTACAGCAGAACCTGCAGAGCAGACAGTACGACCACCTGCCCTAGGGACAGAAGTGTCAGCCCCAGCAGGGAGCCCTGCTCATTCTGACATAGAGAATAATCTATCCATACCTACCTTCACCCAGCATAGACACCAAAAGGTTCTCCTGCGTCGCTTCCAGCAAATTTATGCCAAGCACTAATTAATCAGCACCAGCTGTGCTGACCTTGAAACCTATAAGAACTGAGCCTTTCCCCTCTAGCTTTTGTCAGCAATCAACTGAGCATTTCTCCCATACATGCTTCTGTTTGCTTTCCTTGCCTGTTATTCTGCTGTTTTGACCTAGAATCATAGAATCATAGAGTTGGAAGAGACCAGAGACGCCATCCAATCCAATCCCCTGCTATGCAGGAACACAAATCAAAGCATTCCCAACAGATGACCATCCAGCCTCTACTTAAGAACCTCCAAAGGAGGAGACTTCATCACACTCCAAGGCAGCACATTCAATTGTCAGACAGCTCTGACCATCAGGAATTTCTTCCTGAGGTTCAGGTCCAATCTTCTTTCCTGCAGCTTGAATCCATTGCTCCTTGTCCTATTCTCTGGAGCAGTGGAAAACAAGCCCACTCTCTTCTTGACATCCCTTCAAATATTTAAACAAGGCTATCATGTCCCCTCTTAACCTTCTCTTCTGCAGACAACATCCCAGCTCCCTAAGCCATTCCTCATAGGGCATGGCTTCCAGACCCTTCACCATTTTGGTTGCCCTCCTCTGGCATGTTCCAGCGTGTCGATATCTACTGAAGTTACTTTTCCTCCCCCTATTGATCTCTAGTACTACTTGGCCTGCTCCATCTGTATTATTTGGGCTATTTTTCCAAGCACTCACTGAATCCTTGCTCTAAATAATACTGTTTCCCTCCCCAGTTGAACTCAGTTTAAAGACCTCTTGATCTGTTTTGTGAGACTGTTAGCAAAAACATTCCGGCCAATGGTTGTGAGATTCAGGTCACCCCTTGCTGGAAGACCATCTTTGTGGAAATGGATACCATGACCCAAAACCCCAAATTGCTCCCAGTGGCATGAGCTTTGGAGCTAGTTGTTGATCTCCACTATTCTTCTCTCTCTTCATGGCCCATGTCCTTCCAAAGAGAGGAAAGATGAAATGGCAACCTGCATACCAAGGTCCTTCGGCTTCCTACCCATAAGCTCATAATGCTTTGTGATGTGGTGAAAGCTGTGCCTCGCAGTGTCGTTGGTTCCGATGTGAACCAAAGGAGGGGTTTACGGTCAGTGGGCTTGACCAGTCTTGTTAACCTCTCCATTACATCATTGATTTTGGCTTCAGGGAGATAGCATACCTCAAGATTGATCCTGTCTGGGTTGAAAATGGTTGGTTCTGTTCCTCTTCGCAAGAAGTCCCCAAAACTCATCTTCTTTAAGGCTTATCTGGGGTTACTTGAGGAGCAGATTCTCTCATGCAGAGAGAACATTCTGTTCAAGCTGAGACTGTTGGTCCTGCTGCTGTTGGATTTCATTCTGCGGATGTTGGGGTTCCTGTTGCTGATGTTGTATTTCCTCTTGGTGATGTTCCATCACTTCTTCCTGCTGTTCCACTTCATCATTAATAAGGTTGAGAACTTGGAAGCAATTCTGTAGCTCTATAGTCTGTGTTTATATTGCCTGCCGTTCATTTATGGACATTGCTGGGATCGTTATTTGCTTCTCATTTGTAAGGTTGTTTTCTTCCTAAAGTAAACTGACTAATTGCTTAACTACCTGAGCTTCTTGACCTGTATTATCAGCCTCTCCTGGTTGCCAGCCCAGATCAGGCATGGACAAATGCTGCCAGACTCCTGGGCTCTCTCTTTTCCACCTGCACTGGCTGCCATAAGTACTGTTCCTCTCATGTCTCTAGGTTTTGGCTCTTGGGAAGAGTTCTGTCTGGGTTCTGGAACAGGGACATGATATATCCATCAAAAGTAGACTTCAACTTTCACTCTCCAAATTGGTGGATCAGAGCAAGTGCTCATTGGGGACAACCATCAGTCCCATCAGGGTCTGTGCTGCCCTTCCAATGCCTGCTGCTGCCAGGACCACCAAACTCCTCCATGTGAGGCACCCAGGGCTGCACTACTAGCATTCACCCCAAACTCCTGATTGGCTTTGAGGTGTGATATCAAATGCTGGCTCCTTGCCCAACTCTCCTCTAGCTCATCCCACAGATGCTGCATTTTCCAGACTAGTCTCCATCTCCAGCACACAGCCAAAGGTGCCACCAATCTGAACATCTCAGTCCCTCAGACTCCTGGCTCACCATTAGTATTGCAGTGCCTACAAACCACAGTGCCTCTCCTGGTCCAAGAACAGGAGAAGCCTCATTGCTTGTTAGACTCTCTACACTACTGTTCCACAGGATGTTTGCATTATGCTTTTAGTTTCCCTTAATTCATTGTGCAAGCCCTGCAGCTCTGGGGACAATTTTTTTGGAGCCACTCATTGAAGAAGGGGTGCCTGAAGTCCCATGTTCTATACAGGGCACTGCCTCTGCAGTTCACTCTCAGGCCACTCCATGTCATAGCCCCTGGGAACAAACACTTCACCATCCAACATAGAAACTCTTTGGGCCTTTCACTTCTCTTTCCATTACTCACAAGCCTCCAGGCTCTGCTGCAATGCCCCTCCCACCAGCATCGAGTGATTTCCAAAGTCCATAAATCAGGGGATGCCACTTCCACCAGCCTGGGCTCTGCAAGATTCCTCTCATTCTCCTCCCCTCCAATTGTCTTATCATCTCCCATCTCGCTTTTTTTTTAAAAAAAATATTTATACGATTCCTCAGATGGTAAAAAGTAAGGATAGCCTAGAGAAAGTGGTGTGACCAGTTATAAGAACTTCTGATGTAATATGGCTGCAAGATTGCCAGGTGTGGGTTGTTTTTTTCCCCTTCTTTTTCTCTTTTTTAAATTGTACATAGTAGAGTGGCTTTATAGTAGTGAATGGAGGCCTAGATCTTCAGTAAGACCTGGAATGAAAGATATAAATTTCAAAATCCATTCCAATTCCTTTTTCATAAGAATTCTTTCGTGTTTCCTGCTTTTTTCCCCCCATGTCCAAAACTTAAAATCTGATGAAGAATGTGGTAATTCTATGAAATGACTGACTAAAGGAGCCCCCAATCTTTTATGTTTAGCAATTCAGTTTTTGTAGGAGTCTTAATGTTTTTCCTACAATTTTTTTTTGCACTTGTATTGGATGGCATATATAACTACTATTACAAGTGCTATAGTGGGTTAAATTGTATGTCTTTTGTCATTAGTTTTGTCACTGTCATTTTGGATGTATATTTACAACATACACAATGTCCAGAGGGATGGTGTCCTCAGGGACTCCCTGCATCAATTATAATGATTTTTTGTGCTTGATGTGAGTTTGACTCCTCACACAACCGAGGAAACCAATTTTGGGTGCATCAAACACTCTCAGCCCCAGAAAGCCCTGTGATAGGGTTACCTTAGGGTCTCCATATATTGGAAACATCTTCATAGATGCCATGCAGGAACACCCTCAAAGCACTCCCAACAGATGGCCATCAAGCCTCTGCTTAAAAACCACCAAAGAAGGAGACTCCACTACACTCCAAGACAGCATATTCCACTGCCGGACAGCCCTGACCATCAGGAAGTTCTTTTTGAGGTTCAGGTGGAATCTCCTTTCCTGCAGCTTGATTCCATTGCTCCTTGTCCTGGTCTCCGAAGCAGCAGAAAACAAGCCCTCTCCCTTCTCTACATGGCATCCCTTCAATTATTTAAACATGGCTATCATGTCTCCTCTTAATCTTCTATTCTGCAGACTAAACATACCCAGGTCTCTAAATCTGTCCTCATAGGGCATGGCTTCCAGGCCTCTCACCATTTTGGTCACCCTCCTCTGGACTTGCTCCAGCTTGACCATGTCCTTCTTGAATTGGGGTGCCCAGAACTGGACACAGTATTCAAGATGAGGTCTAACCAAAGCAGAGTAGAGTGGTACCAGTACCTCCCCCGATCTAGACACCATACTCCTATTGATGCAGCCGAGAATTGCATTGGTCTTCTTGGCTGCTGCATCACACTGCTGACTCATGTTCAGCTTTTGGTCTATTAAGACTCCTAGATCCCTTTCACACATACTACTATCCAGCCACATGTCCCGCATCCTATATTTCTGTATTCCATTTTTTCTACCTAAGTGTAGGATCTTACACTTCTCTCTGTTGAATTTCATTTTGTTAGCTTTGGCCCAGCTCTCCAATCTATCCAGGTCATTTTCAATTTTGATCCTGTCCTCTGCCGTATTAGCAACCCCTCCCAGTTTGGTGTCATCTGCAGATTTTATGAGCATGCCCTCTATTCCTTCATCCAAGTCGTTGATAAAAATATTGAACAGCACTGGGCCCAGGACAGAACCCTGTGGCACCCCACTAGTCACTTATCTCCAGGATAAAAGCAGCCATTTGTGATCACCCTTTGGATTTGGTCGGTCAACCAATTACAAATCCAACTAACAGTAGCCCTGTCTAGTCCGCATTTTACTAGCTTCTTTGCATAATGTCATGGGGAACTTTGTCAAAGGCCTTACTGAAATTGAGATATGCTACATCCACAGCATTCCCTTCATCTATCAAGCTAGTAACTCTATCATAAAAAGAGATAAGATTAGTCTGGCATGACTTATTTTTGAGAAGCCCATGCTGACTTCTCGTGATGACCGCGTTGCTTTCTAAGTGATTAGAAACTGACTGCTTAATGATCTGCTCCAGGATCTTTCCGGGTACTGATGTCAGGCTGACTGGGCAATAATTATTTGGGTCCTCTTTTTTTCCCTTCTTCAAGATGGGGACAACATTTGCCCTCTTCCAGTCTGCTAGAACTTCTCCTGTCCTCCAGGATTTCTCAAAGATTATAGCAAGTGGTTCCAAAATGACCTCTGCCAGCTCTTTTAATATCCTAGGATGCAATTCATCTGGCCCTGGAGACTTGAATTCATCCAGTGTGGCCAGGTATTCCTCTACCACCTCTCTACCTATTATGTGTCTCATTTCCCCTGCTTCCTCCCCTGCTCCCCAACCGCCAGGTTGAGTGCTTGTATCCTTCTGGGAAAAAACGGAGGCAAAGAAGGTGTTAAGTAGTTCTGCCTTTTCTCTTCTCCCTGTGAGTAATTCGCCATCTTCTCTGCTCAGCGACCCTATCGTCTCCTTCTTTTTCCTTTTGCTGCGGACATATTTACAAAAGCCCTTTTTATTGTTTTTAATGTCTCTGGCCAGTCTAAGTTCGTTGTGCGCTTTAGCCGACAAACACAACAACTTGTTACCCTCACTTTTGTCTTTGCTTTGTCATGTGTTATTGCAGCTCCCTTCCTCATATTTCTCACCTTTTCCTTAGCTTGTCTCAGCTTGCACCTGTGTCAGGCTTTCCCTCTTAACACCTTCAGCTTCATTTCCCCCTTTCTCCCCCTTCTCTCCACAACTTGCCTCATTTTGAGGTGCTGCCTGTCTTCCCTCTAAAGAAGCAGCATCTGTATGAAGTTCCCCCATGCTGCTTTAAACAGAAAGTAGGTATATTGGGAGGCAATGAGAAAAGAGCAAGGGAAGGGGCAGTTGCATTTACCATGCTTTATACTGGAGCTTTGGTCTGTGTCATGTCCTGGTTAATTTGCACTGAATAACTTCACTTGGAGTTCAGAACAGAAGCTGTTATTTTAAAGGAGCAAGCCACACAACAATATTACCAAAATGTTATGGAAGCTAAAGCATTAAGGAACACAAATTTTATATATTTCCATTTGACATTTGGGGCACATATCAATGATTGGTCAGTACCTTACATGTCAAATCACCCCACCAGTTTCCCATTATTTAAATTCCTTTATTTAACATACTTTTCATCCTGAGAGTCAGTATGTGCTTTCTGTCTCCTATCAAGACTTTCCCACAACATTCTCTTGTTGTTCTGTTATTATTTCCCTCATTTGATCTTTCCTGCTCAATGGCCACTGCAAGATGACATTGAGTCTAGGGTAAATTGCCCATTCAGAAGATGGCGACAGTGGTAGCCTTACAGCAGCAACTCCTGTAAAAGTCTGTTTTAACTTCTGTTTTTGATGCCTCCTGAAGTGCTCATTAGCTTTTTAACTGCAAGCAGGAGGTTTTTGTGTTTTTAGATTTATATTTTTATGCTTCAATGACTTCTAGCTATAAGTTTGACCTTTACCTAAGTTTGACTGTGTGGTATCTGGAAGAGAAACAACTGAAGTAGTAAAAATAGTAAGCAGAATTTAATTACCTCCCACACCTAAATATTGAACTTTCACCCATCGGGGATAGGACTGGAAGTATCAATGAAAAAACCTGTCAAGATATCAAACAAAGGAAACTGAAGGTCTGCCTGCTAGAAATGGGAAACAAGAAATGTGTCAAAGTGAGTTCTGCATCCTTACAGTTGACTATAGCTACAAAACAAGTTAAAATTGACCAACTGATTGCACCAAAGGACACAGAAAGTAAGTCAAGTCCTATTTCTATTCCTACTAGAAATAGATTCTCTTCCTCAGAATGGTTTTAGGACCATTGATAGTGGAATTGATAGTGGAATTGTGATAGTGAAATTGAAGGGGGAAATGTTCATTCCTTAAAAATGGAAGAGAGTTTGTTATTGTCCACCCACATTAGAAAGGGAAAGTAATTCCTCCACAGAGAAGCAACAACAGACACATCATCAGCAGGAGTTCTCATTAGATTTTGTGGCATATCAATGTTTACTGACAGTCATCTCCATATTCAAACAGCTATCTAAAATTAATAACCATATCCATAAGACTGAATAACTATTTAAGGAATATTTAAGATGCACAGTGAAAAGCTTAGAAGAATTACTCAAAGATGTGCCTTTACAGCCAGATTAGGGGGAACAAGCCTCATGAGAGGGCAGAAGTTCGAGAAGACTGAGAAGGAATCCATAGGCAAAGATATGAACTTCTGCCCTCTCATGAGACAACTTTTACCATCAAATCTGCAGCATACAGCCCCAAAAAGACGAGAATCAAAATACTACACAAATCCTGTTACCAAATAAAATCCTGCTACATATTGTAAATAATAGATTAATTGGGGACACTGGAACATCTTAAGGTTTTCTCTCAGTGAAATCATGCGAACAAATTTGTATGCCATTGACATTATTGATGCAGAGTGGCTTCCTTGTCTACAAGGACATAAAAGAATTGTAATAACCTTTGAAGTAGCCACTATACCATCTATGTTATTCAAAATGAAGGACTTCCTTTCCTCTTTGCAAATATTTCCAGTTAGAGTTTTTTGTGATCCAATTATATATCCATTAAATAGTGTGGATGCTAGGGGGAACAAGCCTCATGAGAGGGCAGAAGTTCGAGAAGACTGAGAAGGAATTCATAGGCAAAGATATGAGAGGAGTGAGACAACTGGTATCACTCAAAAATCTGGTTCCATCTGGAAATTGGATGGCAGTTTACAATCTTCACAATCTTTAGTAGCAACATCAGAGAAAAACTATCTTACTACTAACTCAATACAGACAGTGAGGGTAATTTTGTCAGTAAAGAAAGACTGACCAAATACTCTTGTCAGCTTGATACAATGCAAATGGATAATACCCACAAATTAAGAAGACTGAAGGATCTGGGGTTGTCAGCTGAGCGTTATGTGACTGATGTTGTCCATATGTTGCCTAAAGGAGGTAGATAGCAGGAGGAAGGAATTACAAAAGGAAGATGAAATTTCGGATTGTAGTAAATCCCACTTTATTCCTGTGGTATTATATTAGGGTGATGCGGCAGCTAAAAAAGGCAATGCAGTGCTGGGTTGCATCAATAGGAGTATAGAGTCTAAGTCAAGGGAAGTGATAGTACCATTCTCTTCTGCTTTAGTCATACCCTATTCTGGAATACTGTGTCCGGTTTTGGGCACCACAGTTCAGGAGAGATATTGACAAACTGGAGCATATACAGAGGAGGACAACCAAAATGGTAGAAAGTCTGGAAACCATGCACTAATAGGAATTGCTTAGGGAGCTGGGTATGTTTAGCCTGGAGAAGAGAAGGTTAGGAGGCAACTTGATAGCTATGCTTAAATATTTGAAGGGATTTCATATGAAGGATGGAGCAAGCCTGTTTTCTGCTGCTTCAGAGATTAGGACTCAGAGCAATAACTACTACAATTGCTATCATCAGACTGAATGGCACTATTGATACAGGTTTTTGTCTGTATTTCCTCACCCCTATCATTCCTGCTCCCCAACACCATATTGGGCTTGATCTCACTCACATCAGGCTCCTCTGGCACTTTCTCATGCCCAGACAGAGGCCCATCCATCAGTCTGCTCCCACAGCTCACTGTGCCCCTATGCAGGATTGGTCCCTTTTCCTCCTTAGGAATTACCACCCAAAGTGGGCCCACTGTCTACAGCAGCTTTTTCTTGCTCCTTCTCCTCTGAAGATGAGGCTGTGGAATCCTCAGACCCTCTCCTCCTCCCCTCCCCAGAGAATTAAGTTGATGTATCGAGCTGCAAATCACTATTGGAAGACATTCACCCTTACACCAACTTCATTCTTCATCTGGTAAAGTCCCTCAGGCTTGAAGTTAAAGCTTCACTCACTTACTCCCTTGATCCCATCTTTCAAGGAATAGAAGTCCCATGCTGCCTATGCTACCGCTTGTGCTAACACTATTGGAAGTTGTCAAACAGTCATGGACAAAGCTGTCTTCAATTCCTGTGACAGCAAAACACATAGAGGACTTTCACCGGGTACAACAAGAAGGCAATTTCTTCCTACTTACCCTATTCTTAACTCTATTATAGTCCAAGAAATCTGCTTCATCTAGAAAATTGGTTCTATCTGGCAAAGAGGGACTCTGCCCCTATCTCTTTGGTAGGGCAGTCTGTGCCTCTCCTGCCTTAGCTATCCTGGTTGTGAACTAGCAAGTCTGCATGTCAACACTTACTTTGAGAGAAGATCACCTCTTTTATTCCCTATCTCTCTGAGGACCAGAGTTTCACCAAAGATGTTTGCAACTGCATCAAAGGCCTGTTTGATGGGGAGGGCCTGTTTGACTCATACACTCTTCAAGGCTCAGAACACAAGAAAGAAAATGGGTTTTGGCCCTGCCTGGAGGAGGTGAAGTTACCCATTTCTATACTCCTCCTACTGCTCTTTCCTTCCTCATTCCCACCAATCCTCATAATCCAAGCACTCCCAGTGCTCTTGCAGAACTTCTTGATACCATATTTCTCTTCCATCTAAGAAGTCCCAATCAAAGAAACAGCAACTTTGACTCTGGGTGCCTAACACCTTTTCATGTCTCTGTATTTGTACTGCCATCTTATTATCCATTCAGCTCCCTTCCTGCAAAGTCTATCTTCCAGCATAGAAATGCACCAATATTCTTGTGCCCTCACCATCATTCTGTCAGTTACACCATCAAATTCACATTGTCATGCTCTGTTTCCAGAGCATGGACTCTGATTCAGAGTCTGAAGCTGAAGGCATTCGAGAGGCTGAAACAGAAGGCATGCCAGGGCCTGCTGTACATCGAGAGGTTACAGTGCCAGAAACAGAACAGGGGATGGTGCCAGCTCCAACAGAGAGTCCTAACTCTTCAGATATGGAAGAACATTTATCTAAACCCAGCTTTGCACAGTACAGGCAGCAAAGAGACACCCAGCATCATGCTCTCAGCATTTATAACCGGCAACAATCAATCAAGGCACAGCTGCGCTAGGCTTTGGGTCCATTTAGCTGGCATCCTTCCCCTCCAAGAGTTGTCAGAGCTTATCTGACTTCCTGTCTTGCTGGAGGCCTTGGCAAATGCTTGGATTGACCTTGAACACTCCCTTGCCATGAAACCCTGCTGGACTTTGTTTATGTTTGACTTTATTTATGACTCCTTGCTTACTGCCAGGAAGTAAGTAACAAGCTGGGGGATATTCAGTTTGTTTTGTTTGATTTATCAGCTGTGCCAGGATTGAGGACAGAATAAGCTCTGACCACCTCACAGCTTATAACATGGAGAGCCTGCAAGAGGAAAATGAAGCCTTAAAGGCACAGCTCACTCAGCTAACAGCTGCAGTCAACAGCTTGCAACTGCATCTTAATCAGCTTTCTACAGCCCATGCAAAGGTGCCTGTGGCTGTGCCGGGAAAGTTTTCTGGGGGTCCAGCCCAATTGGAAGCCTTTATTGCTAAATGTAGACTGTATACCTAACTCAGAGCAAAGGACTTCCATAATGAAACTACTCAGGTAGCTTTCATGATCAGTTTGCTATCTGGCATGGCTGCTAAATGGGCTACTCTGTTGCTGCAAGACAGCAGCTCTGTGCTGGACAGTCTGGAGATGTTTCTGTGAGAAGTTAGAACTGTATGGGGAGACCCAGTACAAACTGAGATGGCCAGTTGGCAAATCTGTGGGTTGAGCAGGGGAAGGGAGTGTGCGAGCTTACACCACAGCCTTCCAATTCCTGTCCCAGGACCTGGATTACAATGCCCTTCAGGACCAGTACAAAGAAAGCCTGGCTCCTGAAATACTAGACGAGCTGGCTTGCAGCCCTCCTCCAGCTACTCTCCAGCTGCTCATTGAGCAGGCCCTCTGCATAGATGGCCATTGTCGTCAGGCCCAGAGAGGCACAACTTCCTGGAACTCCAGACTTGTTGCCAGCACCCCATCCACCACCAGTGCCTCTCCTGCCTATGTTCCAGCTACCTCAGGTGTTCCCTCCAGTGGTTCTGCCTCCCTGAGGAACCAGTGCATTTTGGGGGACCACATCATTGCCTTTCTGCCATTGAAAAAAAGCACAGGAGACAGGCTGGACTTATGCTTGTATTGCGGGCTGAGGGGCCACTTTTCCAGAGACTGCCCTGCCAAGAGATGAGGCTCTTCCCAGACGGGAAACGGGCCTTACCCAGGTTTTGAAGGACTCTGCAACTTGGGAGAACCAGACTTAAGTGTACCAGCATCTCCTACAGGGCCCAAGCGAGACCCCCTGTTGGTTGCTGCAACAATCTGGGAAGGTGATGCCCAGCCAATACCTGTGGGAGCCATGATTGACTCAGGGGTCTCAAACAACTTCATGGATCTAGGGTTTGCCACTTATCACCACATACCCATGCTCCCATTGTCTGAGGCATGGCCGGTTGAAACCATTGATGGGCAGCTCTAAGTTCTGGACCTGTGACACACCAGACCCTGGAGCTAATCCTAGAGACCCAAGGCTGTGTTCAGCGAACCCAGTTTTTCCTGGCAGTGGTCCTGCATTTCCCTGTGGCCCTGGGGATTCTGTGGTTGTCTAGACATGACCCCCACATCTTGTGGTCCTGGCACGAGATGCTCTTTGCCTCAGAGTACTGCCAGGTGCACACTGCTCTGGAGGGTGAAGCCACGGGGACTTCCATGATGCTACCCACAAAGCACCAGGACTTTTCATAAGAAATATTTCATAAGAAAGAGGCTGACCGTCTGCCCCCACATCATGTATGTGATTGAACCGTAGACCTTGTACCTGGGGCTCCTGTTCCTGCCGGCTGCCTCTCCTCCTTGTTGGAGCCAGAATTACACGCCTTGGAGAAGAACCTCCGCTGGGGCTTTATTAGACCTTCCACATCCCTGGTGAGAGCCCCGTTTTGTTTGTCTGCAAGAAATATGGAGAATTTCATCTCTGCAATGAGTACCACACCCCACATTACTCTGGGGAAACCATTATCCCTTGACCCTGATTCCTGAACTGTTGGAACGGTTGCGGTATGCCAAATTTTTCACAAAACTGGATCTCTGGGGGGCTTACAACCTGGTTCGCATCCATGCTGGGGACAAGTGGAAAACTGTGTTTCAAACCCAGTATAGCCATTATGGATACATAGAATCATAGAGTTGGAAGAGACCCCAGGGGCCATCAAGTCCAACCTCCTGCTGTGCTGGAACACCCATCAAAGCAATCCCAACAGATGGCCATCCAGCCTCTGCTTAAAAACCTCCAAAGAAGGAGACTCCATCACACTCCGAGGCAGTATATTCCACTGTCAGATAGCTCTGACCATCGTGAAGTTCTTCCTAAGGTTCAAGTGGAATCTCCTTTCCTGCAGCTTGAATCCATTGCTCCTTGTCCTGGTCTCTGGAGCAGCAGAAAACAAGCCCTCTCCCTCCTCGACATGACATCCCTTCAAATATTTAAAAATGGCTATCCTGTCCCCTCTTAACCTTTTCTTCTGCAGACTTAACATACCCAGCTCCCTAAGGCGTTCCTCATAGGGCGTGGCTTCCAGAGCCTTCACCATTTTAGTTGCACTCCTATAGACACGTTCCAGCTTGTCGATATCCTTCTTGAATTGAGGGGCCCAGAACTGGACACAGTATTCAAGATGAGGTCTAACCAAGGTAGAGTAGAGTGGTACCAGTACCTCTCCCGATCTAGACAACATACTCCTATTGATGCAATGAAGGATCGCATCGCCTTACTTGGCTGCCACATCACACTGCTGACTCGTATTCAGCTTGTGATCTACCAAAACTCCTAGATCCCTTTCACCTGTACTGCTATCTAGCCATGTGTCCCCCATCCTATATCTGTGCATTCCATGTTTCCTGCCTAAGTGTAGGGCTTTACATTTCTCTCTGTAGGGCTTTACATTTCTCTCAAAATTCATTTTGTTAGCTTTGGCCCACTTCTCCAATCTGTCAAGGTCATTTTGAAATTTTATCCTGTTCTGTGGAGTATTAGCAACCCTTCCCAATTTGGTGTCATCTGCAAGTTTGATAAGCATGCCCTCCACTCCTTCATTCAAGTCATCGATTAAGATATTGAATAGCACTGGGCCCAGGACAAAACCCTGTGGCACCCCCCTAGTCACTTCTCTCCAGGTTGAAAAGGAGCCATTGGTGAGCACCCTTTGGGTTCCGTTGGTCAACCAATTACCAATCCACCTAACAGCAGCCCTGTCCAGCCTGCATTTTACTAGCTTCTTTGCAAGGATGTCATGAGGAATTTTGTCAAAGGCTTTACTGAAGTCAAGATATGCTACGTCTACAGCATTCCTTTTTATGATGTAACCCTATCATAAAAAGAGATAAGATTAGTCTGGCATGACTTATTTTTGAGAAATCCATGTTGACTTTTAGTGATTACAGCATTGCTTTCTAAGTAATTACAAACTGACTGTTTAATGATCTGCTCTAGGATCTTTCCTGGTATTGATGTCAAGCTGACTGGGTGATAATTATTTGGGTCATTTTTTTCCCCCTTCTTGAAGATGGGGATGACATTTGCTCTCCTCCAGTCTGCTGGGACTTCTGTTCTCCAAGAGTTCTCAAAGATTATTGCAAGTGGTTCAGAAATGACTTCTGCCAGTTCTTTTAATATCTTTGGATGTAATTCATCTGGCCCTGAAGACTTCAATTCATCTAGTTTAGCCAAATATTCCTGTACTACTTCTCTACTTATTCTGTGCTGCATTTCCCCCCCTTTCTCACCTGTTCCCCATCCCTCAGGTTGAGTACTCCTATCCTTTTTGGAGAAAACTGAGGCAAAGAAGATGTTGTTCTGCCTTCTCGCTTCTTCCTGTTAGTAATTGGCCATCTTCTTTGTGCAGTGACCCTATCATTTCCTTGTTTTTCCTTTTGCTGTGAACATATCTAAAAAAGCTCTTTTTTGTTGTTTTTAATGCATCTGGCAAGCCTGAGTTCATTCTGTGCTTTAGCGTTTCTGACCTTCTCCCTACATCTCCTGGCTATTTGCTTGAATTCCTCTTTGGTGGTTTCACCATTCTTCCATTTCCTGTACATGGTTATGCCCTTTGGCCTTTGCAATGCCCATAAGGTCTTCCAGCATTTTGTCAGTGATGTTTTTTGAGACTATTTGGACCAGTTAGTGATAATTTATTTGGACGATTTTTTGATTTACTCTCTGAAACCAACCGCCCATGACACCCATGTCTGCACAGTCTCTCAGAGCCTCAGGGAGCACCGGCTGTATGCAAAGCTGGAAAAGTGTGTGTTTGACCTCTCTGCGGTGGATTTCCTGGGATACTGAATTTCCCCCAGGGGTGTGGAGATGGATCCTGCCAAAGTGGAGGCTGTAGTCTATTGGCAACCACCTAGGAACCAGAAGGAGGTTCAACGTTTCCTGAGTTTTGCAAACTTCAATAGAAAATTTATCTCCAACTTTGCTTCCTTGGTCACCCCCATCACCAACCCCTTGTGAAGGAAGGTCCCTTCCCAGTGGACTCCAGCTGCTAAGCAGACCTTTCAGGACCTTTCAGGAGGAACCGAACTGGCAATTTGCAAACCGGACAAGCTCAACTGAGAGGTCTGCTGTCTTCCTGGGGTCAGGATCAACCACCTAACGGGGAGGCTAACCAGGCTGGTCAAGGCCACTGACCAAAAACCCCTCATTTTGGTTCATGTCGGAACCAATGACACTGCGAGGAGCAGCTTTTGCCACATCGTGAAGGACTACGAGCTTATGGGGTCGAAGCTTAAGGACCTTGGTGTGCAGGTGGTCATTTCGTCTCTCCTCCCTGTTCAAGGATATGGCACACGTAGGGAAAGGGCAATAGCAGAGGTCAACAACTGGCTCCGCACATGGTGCCGCCGGCAACGGTTTGGGTTTTTGGAACATGGCCTGAATTTCCATGAACGTGGGCTTCTGGCAAAGGACGGGCTGCACCTCACAAAACTTGGCAGAAATTTTTTTGCAAACAGTCTCGCAAGGAGGATTAAGAGGTCTTTAAACTAAGTTCTGCTGGGGAGGGAGACAATTTTATTCAGGGCAAGGACTCAGAGAGCACAGGGGGGAAAGGCCCAAATGATATTAGCCAAGTAGTACAAGCGGCCAATGGCGGGAAGAGTAGATTCTATAGTACAGGACTTGCAGGAAGGACATGGGGACTTAAGTGTCTCTACACTAATGCACAGAGTAGGAGGAACAAGCAAGATGAACTTGAACTCCTAGTACAACAAAATAAATACGATTTGATAGGCATCACTGAGACCTGGTGTTATGAGTCTCATGACTGGAATATAGGAATAGAGGGGTATAGCCTATTTTGTAAAAGTAGACCAAACAAGAAGGGAGGAGGAGTAGCCTTGTATGTCAAGGATGTTTTCACCTGTGAAGAGATCTGTTACTTAAACCCAGAAAGCCAGGTCGAAAGCATCTGGGTAAGAATTAAGGGAGTAAGAAACAATAGAGATATTCTGGTGGGGGTTTACTACAGACCTCCAACCCAGACTGAAGACTTTGATGACGCCTTCCTCAACCAAATGACTGCACATTCAAAAAGGAGAAATACAGTAATAATAGGAGATTTCAATTACTCGGATATATGTTGGCAGTCAAACTCTGCCAAGACAGCAAGGTCCAGCAAGTTTCTTGCTTGTCTTGCAGACAACTTCATGGTCCAGAAGGTGGAAGAGGCCACAAGGGGATCAAATATTCTAGATCTGATCCTGACCAACAGGGATGACCTTGTTAATGAGATAGAAGTGGTTGGATCTTTAGGGGGGAGTGACCATGCCCTATTGGAATTTGGCATTCAGTGGGAAGTGTAGCCAGACACTCATCTTAGATTTTAAAAAAGCGGACTTCTGTAAACTTAGGGAACTGCTGGCTGGAATTCCGTGGTCAAGAATAGCGAAAGGGAAAGGTGTTCAGGAGGCATGGGAAATTCCTTAAAAGGGAGATACTGAAGGCACAGTCTAAAACTGTGCCAATAAGGAGGAAAAAATGGAAGGCATCTGAAGAAACCAGAATGGTTGACTAAAGAACTCTCAGCTGAGCTAAGTGTTAAGAGAAACATGTACAGGAAATGGAAGAAGGGGGAAATCACCAAAGAAGAATTTAAGCAAGCAGCTAGGAGATGTAGGGAGGAGGTCAGAAAGGCTAAAGCACAGAACGAAGTTAGGCTGGCCAGAGACATTAAAACAATAAAAAGGGCTTTTTAAAATATGTCTGCAGCAAAAGAAAAAAGGAGACGATAGGGTCGCTGCACAGAGAAGATGGCGAATTACTAACAGGGGGAAGAGAAAAGCCAGAACTACTTAACGCCTTTTTTGCCTCAGTTTTTTCCCAGAAGGATACAAGCACTCAACCTGGCGGTTGGGGAGCAGGTGAGGAAGCAGGGGAAATGAGGCACATAATAGTACAGGAATACCTGGCCACACTGGATGAATTCAAGTCTCCAGGGCCAGATGAATTGCGTCCTAGGATAT
Organism: Ctenosaura bakeri; assembly: GCA_948474755.1. Lineage (NCBI taxonomy): Eukaryota > Metazoa > Chordata > Lepidosauria > Squamata > Iguanidae > Ctenosaura > Ctenosaura bakeri. The sequence goes on from CAOLHI010002897.1 coordinate 184,022, forward strand.
TAAAAGAACTGGCAGAGGTCATTTTGGAACCGCTTGCTATAATCTTTGAGAAATCCTGGAGGACAGGAGAAGTTCCAGCAGACTGGAAGAGGGCAAATGTTGTCCCCATCTTGAAGAAGGGAAAAAAAGAGGACCCAAATAATTATCGCCCGGTTAGTCTGATATCAGTACCCGGAAAGATCCCGGAGCAGATCATTAAGCAGTCAGTTTCTAATCACTTAGACAGCAATGTGGTAATCACAAGAAGTCAGCATGGATTTCTCAAAAATAAATCATGCCAGACTAATCTTATCTCTTTTTATGATAGAGTTACTAGCTTGATAGATGAAGGGAATGCTGTCAATGAAGGAGAGGGCTTGTTTTCTGCTGCTCCGGAGACCAGGACAAGGAGCAATGGAATCAAGCTGTAGGAAAGGAAATTCCACCTGAACCTCAAGAAGAACTTCCTGATGGTCAGGGCTGTCCGGCAGTGGAATATGCTGCCTCAGAGTGTAGTGGAGTCTCCTTCTTTGGTGGTTTTTAAGCAGAGGCTTGATGGCCATCTGTTGGGAGTGCTTTGAGGATGTTCCTGCATGGCAGGGAGTTAGACTGGATGGCCCGTGTGGTTTCTTCCAACTCTACATTTCTATGATTCTATGACCTAAAAACCCGGTTCATGTCAGAATCCATTCTCCAGCACCTGGACCCCAGGACTCCATTTGTCTTGGAGACCGATGCCTCAGACATTGCCATTGGAGACGTGCTCCTGCAACCTGCCTCCGTTGGTCCCCACCTACTGCCGTATGCTTACTATTCTCACCAGCTGTCGCCTGCGGAGCGCAATTACACAGCCTGGGGGAAGGAGTTCCTGGCCATTAAAGTTGCATTCGAAAATTGGCACCACCACCTGGAAGGGGCGGCACATCTCATTCAGGTGTGAATCAATCACCGCAACTTGGATGGCATGGAAACTCACACAGAGATAGATGCGATGGTTGCAGTTCTTTGCTAGTTTTAATTTCGACCTGCAATATGTCCCCCATGCCCAGAATCGGCAAACATGCACTTTCAAAGAAACCAGAGCATGCCTTCTCACCAGAAATGGAAAGGCTAAGATCCTCTGCCCAGAACATTTTGCAGCCATCCAGACAATCCCTTTCCGGACAGACCAGATCCAGGATAGCCAGCGCCTTGATCGCCTGGTCCAGGATTATCGGGAGGATTGGGGATCCTCCCCCTACTCTATTCAAGATGGGCTCCTGTACTACTGAGGGTGTCTCTACGTGCCAGCTGGGTCCTGCCAGGCTGAAGTTCTCTGTGCCATGACGGGAAACCCACTGGGCACTTTGGTCTATACAAGGCCTTACACCTCGTGTTACCTGAGAGTTTTGGTGTCCGCGAATGCGAGCCTAGGTGGATAGGTATGTGCAGACCTGTCCTGTGTGCCGTCTTGCCAAGGGTCAGCCAGTAAAGCTTGCAAGACTCCTCCATCCATTGCCCACACCCACAAGACCCTGGAAGGTGGTGTCCGTGACTTTATCACAGACCTACCTTTGGCCAGGGGCCATATTGCCATACTGGTGGTGGTGGATCTCTTCACCAAGATGGCCCACTTTATCCCCTGCCCTACTGTCCCAACTGCCAGCAAGACAGCATGCTTGTTCATAGATCATGTCTTCCATTTGCATGGCCTTTTGGATGGGATCGTATCTGACCGCAGCTCACAGTTCAGAGGCACAAGAAAGTCCAATGAATAACCAAGCAGCACAGATAGCCAAATGTCAAGAAAGGAGATCAGTCTTTTAAATTTTTTAAAATAGTTCAAAATCCATATCCAGATCCCAACATATAAAAAATAAATGAAATAGATTCCAAAGCAAAAATAATAAGTAAAAGAAAAAAGAGGGATTGAGTACTTATAAGTTAATTCATATTAAGTCCCAATAGCAATCCAAAGAAGAGGTACTGTCACTTTAAATACAACACTAGATGGCTCTAAAGCTATAGGAAAGTTCAAGCTGCTACAAGTAAAGGGCTTCTTGTCTTCTATAAGCAAAAAACAAAGCATATCAAATTATATACTTTACAAGAGATCTGCACCAGGAAATGTAGTGTCCATATTGGGAGAGGGGGGTGAAACCCTCACATATGTACCCCAGTTCCACCAAAGTATGTGATACTTCCTGAAGCCTCGGGACCTGCTGTGCCTGCTCCATTCCTGAATGGACACTTTGCCAGTCCTGATCCTGGCTCAATGGAGTCTTCAGACTCCCCGTATATCAGGAACCCCACTAGCTTGATAGAGAGAGCCCTCCCTGGCTGGCACAATGCTTCTGGGGTATGCAATCTAGCAGAGCTTGCTAGATCATGTCTGCCATTGATGCAACTGGATACTAGAACCAGTTTGTTCATTTTTTTTAAAAAAATGATTCCTCCAATAACACCCATTTCATTAATCCTTGTAGATTTTTAAAAAGCATGATGCATAATGCTGGTGGCTGAAATATTCCCTTTCCACACAGGGGTAATAAAATGGTGTAGCGCGACCTCTGATGGAGGTCGTCTACACCGTAAAGTGGATTGGGGCGGACTACTTTAGCGTAGTTCCACACCCCAATATGCGCTGGAGCAACCGGAAGTGGTGGCGCCGTGTGCTTTTTAAAAACCACTTTTCAGTAGGTCACAGCGCCTGGTGTAGATTTGCAGGCATGCGCAAGTGCGCCTGCAGACCTGCTGCGGGCGGGCTTCTGGCTGGTGAGCTTCTCCGGTTGGTGGAGAATCTCCGCCAGTCGTAAGCCACCATTTTGGACACCGCAGGACGCCGAGGAGTGTGGAGCAGCGAACTCGCGCTGCCCCACGTGGCGACGGACTTATCCAGTTTGCAGGTAAGCTCCGTTTTAGGACGTTTTACTCCGTTTCTTCCTCCACGTGTGGAAAGTGCCATTGTTTCTTATCATTTCTGTTCTATCTGAAATTTGTGAGGAAAGAATGATCACTGTTATGGATATATTCTAGAGTTCACACAGAACAGATTATGGGAATAAAATATTGTTGAAATCTTACTCCAGAATGTCTTTTGCTTTTTGACTAACAGGTAAATAATGCTTCAATACCGAATCCTGGTGAATCCTGGTGAAATCTCCCTGGATGAGGTTGATTTGAGCAGCTGCTGGCAAGAAAGAGCAGAACTTAGAAGCCTCCTTAAAGAACGGCCAGTTATACTGTCATGCTATAAGGAAAACACACAGAAATGAGGAAGTTATGGTTTGGTAAAATGAGGAACTTTCAAGGCTTCTTGGATTCGATGAAATTAAAGCAAGCACGAAACTACAAGGTGGTGAGTGTAGAAGGCAAATTGTTTACTTAATTTTCCTGGTGATATCCCCAGGTGTTTCTGACAGCTAGACAATAATTTGGAAATATGGGAATTGCTAACACTGGGCTTAGATTTGTGTGGGTGCCTTCTCCTTATGATAGTAGAAAGAATTATCTACTATGTCCAGTGCAAAAGTGACAGTGTCTCAGGATTTGTAAAAGATTTTATTTCTGAAATAAGTGAGGAAATAAGCCTGAAAATATGTGTATGGCCTTCTTCAAGGAGTGTTAAAAGAAGTGGGGAGAATGTACATGTAAAAATAATTGTGGACAATATCAAATTGTATATAAACTAAATTATTTGAAAAACATTGGTTGGCATGATGTTCAATATGTATGGGGTCATAAATTGGACTTAGGATCTTGTTACTTTTAGGATTCACATTTATGATTATTAATGACCAAATATGACACCAAAAACAAACCACCTAAGCCATACAGTACTTCAACCAAAGAGTTTCTCAAATTTGGGTGTTGGGAAATGACAACTGCAGCACTCTGGTGGTTGTAGGGGCACATTGAGATAGACAGTTGAAGAGACCCCTTGAGGTCCTACTACAGCTGCTTCTCTCGGCACACCCCACAATCAGGTGAGTGATGCAGTTCTGATTTTCCAGCATCCTGTTTTCTGGATTGATAGGAAGAGGAATTCACACAGCTTATATTTGTCCCATCATGACCCAGAAAGAAGCAGGAAGAATAAGGTCTTGTGATAGCTGAAAAAACAGACTTTGCTCACCCCTTCCCTTTGGCCATCTGAGAGACCAGTTCATCTTGCCTATGCCCCAAAACAGAGCTCTTTTTCTTTCACTCTTGATTATCTGAAATTTTCTCATGTTTGACTCCTCAGTAGTAACTCTTATGTCAGGAATTTGACCCTGTAATGAATTTTTTTGCCTTTTTGCTAAGCTAGACTTTAGAGAGAGAGATCTTTGTAGTCACAATGTAACAAATGCTCATTACTGCTTGTAATAATGTATTCAATATCAATTGGCAAGCAACAATGTATTACATTTCGGAGATCTGGGTTGGGCATCAAAGACTTCAGGTGTGAAGTCATAATACACAGGGGCATCTGATCAGTGGAAAGGGGGGAAACATCAAGGACAGAGAACGTGTGATCCCAGGAAATCACTGTAAAAATAACCCAAAGGACAGATAAGGAACCTGGGAAGATTTTAAGTGCTCAGGATCAAAATATGCAAACATCCACCTTGCCTGAGAACCATTCAGAGTTTGAGCAACGGTATAACACTTATGTCCCCACCAATCAAAGTTGTTGGTGCACAAAAGTATATGTTCTATATAACCTGATTGCTAACCAATGTACCTAAGCCTTAGCAACTTTTCAAGCTGCTATGCCATTAGCTGTATCTCAATAAATCACTGGTGCTAAACTCTTGAGTGTTTCTTGGGGAAGCTAATTAGCCATCATATGACATCTTATTTCCTCTAAATTCCTATATTTTTTCCCCATTTCTTTTTCTGATTTGTGTTGCATTACACAAAAATATACTTTCTGATCTATACTTTCCTCTTTCCATCTCTGTACTCTTCTGGCTGTAATGGTTCCAACAGGAGAGAAATCAGACGTGGTGACAACAAAAAGGAAAAAGCTCTCCCCTCAGAGGTGTGATTCCTCCACATTTGATCAGCAAACCAGCCTGGAGTTCTCTGATGCATCAACAGGCGTGGGAACAGCCAGGGCTCCTGAGTTGCTGAGCTTCTTCAGCAGGTGTTGAAGGAAGCCAAACATTCTGTTCCTCAGGTGGCCATTTTTGTGGGTGTGGAGGACATGGAGGAAGTGGTGGTTGAGCAGAAAGATGTGATGGCAGCAGCAGTAGCCATGCCATTGGGACCATCAGATCTGTCAGGAAAGAGAAGATCCGATTGTGTCTCTTTTGCCCCAGGGGGCTTGTTCACATTCTAGCAGTGTTAGGTAAGATTCTCCCCATGTGTTCCATGGCATCCTCACAGCCATTTCTCTGACTCTGGATTTTTCTGCCATTTTGCCTCCTCAGGGTTAACTGAAGATCATGACTGCTACTCGTATAGTGGCTGCCCTTTTGAACCCTCTAAGTGGTGTGGCCCCTCCACTTTGGCCTTGACTGATGTGCATATATTCAATGAAGCCTTAATGACAGCATTCTCAGCTCATTCATGAGTAATGTTGGAGGTCAGTGTAGCTAGATTCATGCTTCTATGTTTGATAAATTAGCATAGCCACAAGCATAGCCAAATTCATTGTCCTATATCTGAAAGTAAGATGGAATTATAAGAGATTAAGTGTTTATTGAATAAGTATCTAGTTCCCCATCCTCATGCCTCCAAAATGAAAGAGGCCTCTAGGGAAGCTATGAGTGGGCAGGATGTGCAAAGCTTAATCTTACAATTAAAACATTCTCTGGAGGTGCAGTGTGCTTCTCAGTCTTGACCACAAGAGGCTTCAGAGTAATTTTAAGAGGCCTCAAGCAACTTCTCGAACAAACAGCGGGTGCACAGAAGCATGTTTAGATACAATCTATTGCATTCCAGGCAGGGCCCCAATCTTTCAAGGATGCTTCTAGCAAAGTTGATACTGCAGAAAGTCTGCCTAGAATCACAGAATTGGAAAATATCACAATGGTGATCAAGTCCAACCCTGTGCCATGCAGGAACACACACTCAAAAGTACCCCCAGCAAATGGCCATCTTGCCTCTGTTTAAAAACCTCCAAAGAAGGTTTCCAAGGCAGCAGATTCCACTGTTCAACGGCTCTTACCATCAGGAAATTCTTCCTGGTGTTTAGGTGAAATCTCTTTTCCTGTAGTTTGAATCCATTGCTCTGTGTCCCAGTCTCTGGAACAGCAGAAAACAAGCTTGCTCCATCTTCAGCATGACAGCCCTTCAGATATTTAAACATAGCTATCAGGTTGCTTTCTAGCCTCCTTTTCTCCAAGCTAAACATACCCAGCTCCCTAAGCCATTCCTATTAGTGCATGGCTTCCAAGCTTTCTACCATTTTGGTTGCCCTCCTCTGGTACCCAGAGGAGTACTATTATTTTCCTCAAACTAGACACCATGCTCCTATCGATGAAACCTAGAACCACATTGGCTTCTTTAGTTGCCATATCACACTGTTGACTCACATTCAGCTTGTGGTCCGCTAAGACTTCAGATCCCTTTTACATGTGTTGTTTTCAAGCCACGTGTCACCCATTCTATATCTGTGCATTTCATTCTTTCTTCCTCAAGGTAGTATCCTACATTCATTTTGTTAGTTTTGATCCAGCTCTCTAATCTGTCAAAGTCATTTTGAATTCTGATCCTGTCATCTGGGGTATTAGCTATCCCTCCTAATTTGGTATCATCTGCAAATTTGAAGAGTATGCCTCTAATCCATCATCCAAGTCAACCTTGGAGCCCTGGTGGCGCAGTGGTTAAATGCCAGTACTGCAAGCCACAAGGTTGTGAGTTCGATCCTGCCGGGCTCCAAGGCTGACTCAGCCTTCCATCCTTTCGTAGGTCGGTAAAATGAGTACCCAGCTTGTTGGGGGCATGTATAGAAATGTATCGAAATACATGCTATTTGTAAGTTGTTCTCTGCCTTGATCCATATGGAGAGGCGGGATACAAATAAATTAATAATAATAATAATAATAATAATAATAATAATAATAATAATAATAATAAATTAATTGAGAAAGATGTTGAATAGCACTAGGCCCAGGACAGAACCCTGTGACATCCCACTAGTCACCTCTTTCCAGGATGAAGAGGAGGCATTACTGAGCACCCTTTGTGTTCAGCCGGTCAGCTAGTGACAAATCCACCTAACGGTAGCTTTGTCTAACTTACATTTTACTACCTTGTTAGCAAGAATATAATGAGGGACTTTATCAAAGACCTTAGTGAAATCAAAACACACTACATCCACAGCATTCCCTTCATCCACCAAGCTTACAAGTCTGTCAAAAAAAAGGATATCAGATTAGTTTTTGAGAAACCTATGTCGATTTTTTTTAATGATCATGGCATTATTTTCTAAGTGCTTATAGACTGTCTATTTAACAATCTGCTCTAGGATCTTTCCTGATATTGATGTCAAGTTGACTGGACGGTAATTATTGGGTCCTCTTTTTTCCCCTTTTTGAAGACGGAGACAACATTTGTCCTCCAGTCTGCTGGAACTTCTCCTGATCTCCAGGAACTCTCAAGGATTATTGCCAGTGGTTCTGAAATTACTTCTTTGAGTATGCATATCACAGGATGGCACCTAATATTTCCCTAAGTTTACTGAAATATTTTCCTAAGTTTACTGCCTGGTAAAAGAAAGGCAATATCTCCTGAGTTTTCATCAAGATTGCTATTCCAATGCTGACTCCCTGCTCCTAGGAGAGAATCTTCAAGAGTTTAGGGGAACATGGCATGGTTTCTAATTAGGAGGAAAGAGAGTGGTCTGATTATGATTCCCATCAGAATGAGCCTTCTGAACATTTGTTTCTCACTGAGGATTTTGTTCCCCTAGAAAGTATCTGCAGTATTGGGTTTATGAGATGCCCAGCATGAGGATGCTTATTAGGGTTAAATGAAGGAGGGGCTTCTGTTCCATTTCAACCAATATCTTCAGTGAGAGAGATACCTTTTCCATCAGTTTCCTCCAGTTGGCAAGATTGGAATGGGCTACCCCTCTGCAGATTAAGAAGGGGACTCGGGTGGCTCAGATGTTCTATTCTCCAGCCAAGTCAGCTTTAGAAGAGTTCAGCTTCTCCCTGGTGGCTTCTCCCATGGCCTCTTTGGTTTCAGGGGCACTCACCCCGAAAGAAGATGAGAGGTTCTTCAATGAGATTCTCTGAAAGTTCACGAGGCCATGGTCTTAGCAATCAGCAATCCACCACTGGTTCCTTTTCACTTGGGCCTCACTCCTGTGGGTGGAAGATATTGGAAGGAGAAGATCTTGATTATAGATCTCTGCACAGATGTCTAGAAAATACTTATATGTGATTTCAGTTTGTAGCTGCTGCTACTGAAGGCTCTGTTATATTTGCAGTGCAGGCAATAGGGGCAATCATTGTGGCTAGGTGGTCCATTGGGAAGCATTGGGAGCTGGGTTTGCATTTTAGGGCAAACCTCTTTACAGCTGCCTTCATGCATGCTAAGTTGTTTATTTTAAAGAACATCCTAGTAGAAACAAAGGATGAAAAGCAGGCACTGCCCACTATATCTACAAAAGGGGATGTGAAGGCAGCCAAGAGGCCTTTCCAGTCATCATCTTTTGGTTGTTCACAGGAAGGTCAAGGAATTTTTATTCCTTCAAACCTGCTTGGGCCAAGTCCAGATTCCCCTTCAACAATCTGCCACCTCTCACCCCACCTCCAGGTACAGAGGAGGATTTCAGGTCTGGGAGGGCAGGCAGCAGTTCTGATGCTGAAGTTCTCCAGTAGGGGGCAGGCTCCTTGTCTTCCAGGACAACTGGATTTTAACAAGAACTAACAGATGAATACTGTCTGTAGTTTATTGAGGTTATCTAATAGAGTTCATCCAAATTTTCAAGAGCAGGTTTCTGCCTTCCTCTGTGCTAAAGTGCAGTCAGAAGAGGGCCATTCATGTGGAAGCCATCAGGCATCTTGTCAACATGAAGGTGATAGAGCAGGTTCCTTCTTTGGAACATTTTTCTAGAATTTACTCCATCTTCTTTGCAATCCTGAGAAGGGAAGAGATTTCAGGTTGATCTTGAACTTGAAATACACAAATTCCTTTGTTGTATACAAAAGCTCTCACCTGGAAACACTGTCCTCTATTTTGGAAGGCACATCAACAGAGAGACTTCCTGGTTTCTCTAGATTTTGAAGAAGCATATTTACATGTTTCTATCACCATCAGGAGCAGGAGATTCCACAGGTTCACCTTCAGTCATCATCATTTTCAGTTTTGTACTCTGTCCTTCAGTCTGGCCTTAGTCCCAAGGGAATTTACCAAAGTGTTAGTAGCCCTAGTTGCTCCTTTGTGGTTGCAAGGCATCCACCTGCATGATGTCCTTTTGAAGACCACTTTCTTTCAGAAGGTCCTTCAGCATTTCAAGGTGACTGTGGATTGCTTCCTGTCCCACAGATGTGTGATAAACACCAAGAATGGCCAGCTGGTTCTGTCACAATCCATCTGCCATCTTGGAGCCTTGGTCAACATGACCATGGGCATGATTTACATTTCAGAAGAGAATCAAAGCAGCCTCAGGATGGAGGCGTTCTCAGTGTCTCTCATGACCTTAGCCTTGGACCACATTTTACTCCAGACCCATCCAGTCGTTCCTCCAGTAATATCAATCACTAATTGCGAGTTGAAAACATTATTGCTGTATCTTCCATCTCAGGTCAAGTGTTCCCTAGCATGGTATCCTGCCCATCCAGTCTTCAGAAGAGATCTGTTTGCATAGCCCCAGGACATCATTATAACCTCAGATGCCAGGTTGTGGAGCTTGTTGTCAGGGGAGAGTGGCTCAAGGAGGCTAGGGTCACAGAGGAGATGGGCACAGCATTAGTTGGTTAGAGTGAGGAGCAGCTTGTTTAGTTCTCCTTCATTTTGCCCCATTTCTCAAAAGGAAAGCACATGATGGTTCTATTGTCATTTTGGTCATGCTGCATCCAATATGGAACCTATTATTTATTAGTGAACCTATTATTTAAAGTGAGAAACAATGACTTCACATTGGTCTTCACAGCAGCAGAAGTTAGACAGAATCAGTTTTCAGGGACATTTGGAGAACTGGCAAAAGAAGAAGTTCTAGGACTAATTAACTAGTTAAAAATTACTGCTATTAAATATGAAATTGCTCATGTTCAAGCAGAAACATGCAGCTTCTAATAAAAATCTTCTTTCTTGCTAAAGGACTGAAAAGTGGCCAACAGATGTTTCTTCTACTAAAATCATCTCAAAAGAGAGGGTGGGGCGGAGTGGATATTGTAGGTCAGATAGTCTTTTCTAAGTTATTAGAAAGTGTTATTTAAGATATTGTTATGAAATATATAGAAGAACAGACTTTGCTGAGAAATTCTATGGATATGAAGCAAAAACACAGAGCAGTAATTGAGTTCTTGACCAAAGAAGAATGTACTGTATGTATGAATGTACTACAGGGAAGTCCAGAAATGTGTGTGGTAATGCAACAATTGAGAAGAGTAATGTGTGAAGAGGAGGAAGAAGTTTAAAGAAAGTGAAACCAGTGTTGAAGACAAACTGCATAGTGGAAGGCTATTGACAGTAGTCACCAGTGAAAACCAAAACAGAATGAATGACATACTGCCACAGTCTTTTTTTTCTCCCCATCCTTTCTTATACTGCTAGAGACTAACAGGGTTTCTTCTTTGGATACTACTTCATCATGAAAGGCCGAGTAAGCTTAGTAGTTACAGAATTGTCCTTTTATGGTTTGATTTTTATAGGCAGTATTCTGCCTATATATTCTGCCTTCTGGAGATAAGTAAGTAGAAATTTTCCCCAAATATATGTATTTTGAATATTTAACGTAATAAATAATAATTACATAAATAACAAATAATCTGAACAATCTGGTGAATAGTGAAGTACTAAATGTGCAAACTAATAGCACATTTTAGAAGTGTGTGTCCTGCTCCAGTAACCTACTTTGTTAGATATTTGTAGATTAGTACTTAATTTTTGAGTTGTTTAAATACTGTTTTAAAGTTATTAGATTGGTTTCATTGTACACTGCACTGAGATCTTCAGATAAATAGTTCCTTTTAAATATTTTAATAAAAATAAATAACCAAATAGTATGGGTGCTATAAATCCACATATAATCTAAAGAGCTACCCAAAAGATCTTTCCAAACTGGGCAAATGGGCAACAAAATGGTAAATGAGGTTAAATGTGAGTAATGCAAATTGAGGAGGAAATTCCTAACTTCACATGTATACACTGGTAGTATCTAAACTAGCAGGCCTGACTAAACAAAAATTGGAGGGGAAAAAGAGATTATGGCAAGATTCATGAAACTGTGCACAGCTAATAGAAAGTGGATAAAGAGAATTGTTCCTCTTTCTATCATGGTACTCAGAGATTCCCTTATTCAACCTGCTACAGACAGGTATTTCATAATTTATTATCACAAGATGCAGCACTGAACATGATATGGCTTTAAGAAGAGATTGTATGGAGGAGAGGTCTATCAGTAACTGTTGGGCGTAAAGAATAAATGAAAGCTACATTATTTGTTTACAAGCAGCATGTAACTGAATACCAGTTGTCCTTTCCACAAAAATATGATAGGACAAGACCTTGTTGGCTTCTTGGATGCATCAGAATGGCCACTTTATGAAATAAGATGCTGGTCTTAGATTTGAGCTGAGCTCTTGTTTTGTTCTTAAGATTTGTTCACTAAATTCCATTTCTTAGCCATTTCCCACCACCAAGATTATGTTTAATTGTTGTTAACTACTTATTTTCTTTTATTCTAGACCTGGGTTGCCCAAATTGCAAGCAAATTTTCAAGTGTGAATTCTCCTATCTCTCTCATGCACATTTCCTCTGCTTCTCAGAGAGTAGCTCCCACCTCTGAAGAAATCTTTCTGCCCCCAAAATGGTGAAGAGTAGGTTAGCAGAACAAGCCACCAACTTCAAGATTCTTGCTGGGGACCTAGATATCAAAATGACCACTTCGAAAGATGATTTCCTTGTGGAAAAGAGAATGAACTGTGACAAACTGGAGAATAACCAGGAGAGAAAAATTGTACTGTTGGAGAAAACAAATTGCCTGTATAAAGAACTTAGCAGTGAGAACAAGAATGAAGGAGCAGTGCAATACATGTTAGAGGGACCTTTCTGGAAGTTCAGTACAGAGAAGCCAATAGTTGTTAAGGATGCTCTGGAGCAAAAGGAGAGTGCATTCACTGAAGTGAGGAGAATGAAGTTGATAATTGAGAAAGCGAAAAAGATGGAACAAGGAAATGGAGAGGCTTACTTTTGCAAAGATCACCAAGTTTATTGCTCACCAGGCAGTGCATTCTCCTTTGTATGGCCCACTAGAGCTTCTGGGGAACCAAAGAGTGCTTTCAGCAAGCCAGCAAAACATCTAATGGACCAAAGAGCCGTGGCTGCGACTCATCATCTCAATGATTCAGGGAAAAGCTCAGGAAAGCTATCAGGATGTATCAGTCCCAGTGACTTCATGAAGTACAAAAATCTTCTGACTTCCAAGTTCTTTGTGGATGATTTGAACAACTCTCCATTGCTACAGCCCAGCTTTGTTCAGAGCAACACTTTCCCTTATACTGCAGGACTGTGGCAAAAGCAAACAAAAGAGCACACGCAGACCACACCTACATGCATCTCAAACTCTTCCTTTGCTTCTTTGACTCTCTTACCTCCTACTTTCACTTCCTTTGGTATAGCAGCCCAGAATTGGTGTGCAAAATGTAGCCTCGCCTTTCGCATGACTTCTGACCTTGTGTTCCATATGCGCTCTCATCACAAAAAGGAGAGTGTTTCTCCAGAGTCCCATGGCAAAAGGAGGCGGGAAGAAAAACTGTCCTGTCCTGTCTGTCAGGAATATTTTCAGGAGCGGCATCATTTATCTCGTCATATGACTTCTCATAATTAGGCTTATAGTTGATCTTTTATAGTATGTATGTGAGTTTGTAGGTACATACATGTCTGTGTATGTGTTAAGTTGTTTGCATGCATTTTTCAGCTAGATTTAACTAGCATCTTTTAAGAGGCAGGTACCTGCAATGATTTTTGTTGTTTTGTTTTTTTCAAAAAAATATACTCCAGCTAGCTATAATTCTAGAAAAATCAAACTCTGTGGATACATTTTCAAGGAAATATTTTTAAGAGTAAGACGATACTGAGATTTCTTAATCTGAAATGTTTTGCTAGGTGTGCTAAGACAGTGTGGGTGATTTTTTTTATAAGTTCAAATTTTCTTTAAAAAACCAAATGACCTGAGATACACAGCTAGTTCTACTGAACGGAATTATGTGTTATTGTTGCTTGTCTGTCACAAATAATGGGCAATGACTGTGCTGCACTTGATGGCTGGTGCCCACCTAGCAGGAGATGGGGTCTCCTAGTATTCTTCCCATACCTTTCAGTATTCCCTTTCAGAGGCTCCAAAATATGTAAGCAGTGTCATCCTTCTGCCCAGAAGGGTTGGGTACTATCAAAGTTGATGCATGCCCCCCATTACACTTACAACTTGTGGCCCTTGGCTTACAACTTGTGGCCCACTGTTCTCTCACTAGTGGTCAGAATGGACTGGGCTGATGAGAAGTCCAGACTACAGGTTTTCCAACTATGTCTTATGTCTATGGAGGGACATGTCATACAAAGCCATTCCTTGGCTTTGAAGGAAGAGTTTGGCCTGGAAAAAAATGGGTGAGGGGAGGAACAAAAAGGTGTTTGGGATAGCAGACTTTGATCTGTGCTGGGAGAAAAGACACACAACTTCTTAACAGCCCCTTAACAGCCACAGTAATCCTCTAGTTAAATTCAATGCTACTAGAAAAAGGACTTTAAAACCAGAGTTTTCAACCTTGGGGAAAAGAAAAGAGAAAAGAAAAGAAAAAGAATTTGCACATAATAAACTCCATTCTTCTTTGTGGTACCTATGGCTCACACATATGGATTATTGTGCCAGAACTTTAATCAGCAAGCGAGGCATAATAGAGTTGCCTGTCTTAAAGCTCTTCAGTGGGAAAAAACCCTCTAGATTGCAGTTCATAATAAGCCACGCCATACAGCCTCGGTGGCGATCTATTCCTTTCCATCTTTGGCTATGGAGCGCCAGCCAAATCACTCACTGAGCCAGACTCCTGCAGCTGCCACTCAGGCTTCCTCAGTAAGAAAAGTTGGCACCTCAGCTCCTAAGCCCATTTCCAGGATGTGGAAATCTAGAGATATTCCTCTTACTCCTGGAAAGTCTCTTGCAAAGGAACTGCAGAAAGAAAAGCATCCTTTTTATATGGCTAAGACCATTTCCACACTATACTGTTGTAGTGTCATTATTCCACTTTCAACAGCCTGTGGAATCCTGGGGTTTGCAATTTAGGGAGGGTCATTAAGAATTCTTCTCAACCAGAGAGCTCTTTGGCCTCATTAAACTAGAAACCCCAGCATTCCACAGGATGTTGAAAGTGGAATAACAATGCAATAACAGTGTAGTGTGGAAATGGCCTAAGAAGAAAAGGGATAAAAAGTGGCCATCAATCTTTGCCCTAACTACATTGGATCCTTTAGTCCCCACTGGAGAGCCATGCCTGTACTCATTTTGTATCTTAACCTCCTCAGGATACATCACTGTTTCTTTGGCTCCATCCTGAAGAGAGTTGCTTAAGATCTAGACATTCATTCTTTGAATGAGGTCCAAATTTTGGGTCCAGGTTCTAAAATAAAAGCCCATGCTTCAGCCAAAAAAGATGCTGTAAGATTGACACTGTAGACCACAGCTCTGTTGCTTAGAACAGCAAATTACCAAGCATGTGTGGCTGACTACCAGCAGTTCCTCTGGGAACAGATTACCCCTCCTACATTGATTGCCTCATTGAGGATGATATGGAAGGTTGGGTCTTCCAGTCTGAAGCACATGATTTAGCAGCTCAGCAGATTACCATAGCAAAACATGCAGCAGACTATAATGTGAAGGCCATGGCTCTGTGTGGGCATGCCTGGCTCTATTCCACTTGTCGACTCAAAATGTGAAGTCCATGCTTAAGGATCTCCCATTTGATGAACAAAAGTTGTTCCATTCCTGTATAGATGAAAAGTTGAACCACAACCAGAAGGTGAAACAGACAGCTAAAAAGTATGGTGTGCAGTCACAGCCTTCACAACAATTCAAGTCAAAAGTCATACCAGTTTAGGTTTCAACAAGCAACCTAAGGAAGTTTCTTGTTCTCTACCTTGTCGACACTCCAGAAGGTCTTTGCAGGGCTATCCTTCTTTCTATCATTCTTACAACCAAATGAAAAACTATTCTCCAGCTAAGAACCCTCTGCACAACTCCAAGCAATGTTTTTGATTCCCCCTTTCACCAAGATGCTACCAACCCCTCTTCATTTCAGAACAAGCTAGCACAGATAGGACACTATTGCCATAGTTTATTGTTGTTGTTGTTGCTGCTGTTATATTTATTCAATCAATCAATTTATTAATGCGTAGACCAAAGGCTATTTGCATACAGAATATTAAAATGCATCACAATACAGTAGAATACAAACTGTTAAAATAAAATACATATGTAAAAACAGCATGGCAAAATACATCATACGGTAAATTACATAATAGGCGTATGTGAGAAAAATTTAGAGTTTGATTTGGTTAAAACATAGACAATAAAACTATAATTAGGTAAGCTTGTCTCCAGAACAATCAACCACGACATTGGCAACATATTTGGCCCGGATCTTCATAGCTGCCAGAGTGAAAAGAGAGACCTTATGAGTTACCATGGAGTCAATATCAGAAAGGAGATAGAAGATATTTTCTGAGACAGTATTAGATTCCAAATGATGCAAAATAAATCCCAAAAATTTGGCTCTTGGATCAGAATATAATGGACAAGAGAACAAATAGTGAGGCAAATCCTCTATTTCAGGGGCCCCACAAATGCATAAGTGGAGGGCCAAAGGGATATGCGAGTGTCTACCGTCAATCACAGCAGTAGGCATGCAGTGAAAATGAAGGGCTGTGAAAGCTTTCCTAAGCTTTGGGAAGGTAAGCTTTGTCAAATAAATGGCCCTTTGATGGTCAAGTTTGTAGAATTTGTACCATTTAGAAAAAATAGAATTGTTGATAGCCTGTCTGTCTGTCTGAGTGGCATGATGGAAGAAATAATCCTGGAGCTTCTGTTTGGAATTCAAGATGAGAAAGTTATCAGATGGGCTAAGATACCATTCAAGCAACTTATGGTATCTTGACTTCCATACTTTACATTTAGATAACTGTTTGAAACATAACTTGGGAAAAGCTCTAACTGAGGAATCTTTAACTATTCTCCAATAATTAAATAGAGCCAAATGAATACGGGCTCTGATGGATGGAAACCTGACCTCTGCCCGAACCAAAGCTGCCGGGGTACCCAGCGGGGAGTCTTAGCAATTTCTTTTAAAAAGTATTCTGGAGGGATTCCAGTTTAGATATGTGAGAATCGTCCCATCCCCATACAGCAGCACCATAGAGAATCTGAGCTATAACTTTGCTTTGGAGTATTTTTAGTACTGGCACAACCAGGTGATCCCCAGCAGTATTATAGAATCTGAGAATTGCCCCGATAGATCTCAAGGCTACTGCTTTGGTGGCTTCTATATGGGGCTTCCATGAGAGATTTTCTGTGAAATGAACACCAAGATATTTGAATTCTCTGCATTGTTCATTCTGGTGGCCATTAATAGAGCCACCAGATTGAAAGGAAAGGAAAATGTCTTTTCCCAAACACCATCACCTTTGTTTTAGAGTAATTAATATTCAGCTTTTCTTTAGAACAGAAAACACTAAGCTTCGAAAGCAACCTTTTAAAACCTACATGGGTGAGTGATATTAGAACCATGTCATCGGCATATAACAAGATAGAAATATTTTTTGAACCAACAGAGGGTGGAAAAAATTCTGGGCCTGATAAAGCTGGAATTATGTTGTTAAGGTATAGATTAAAGAGTAAAGGTGCCAGCAGGCAACCTTGTTTGACTCCTTTATTTGTGTGAATAGGAGCTGTTAATGAACCGGAGATACCTACTCTTATTGCAGCAGTTGTATTAGAATAAAGTTCCTTGATTAGGAACAACAGGCGAGAATCTATATTAGTGTTAGCCAATTTATGCCACAACAGGTTTCTATCAATAGAGTCAAAGGCAGCTGCTAAATCAACAAAGGCGACAAATAAATGTTTGGTAGGGTCCAAAACACTTTGCTGTGCTAAAAAGTAGAGGATCAGGCAGTGATTGATAGTGCCTTGACCTTTCCTAAAGCCCGCCTGTTCAGGGTGAATGACATGATTGATAGTTTCCCAATCTTCTAGTTTATTTAGCAGATATTTTCTGTATAACTTGGAGTTGATAACCAAGAGGCTGATAGGCCGGCAGTTATTGGGATCTTGCTTATCTCCCTTCTTATAGATGGGAACAACTATACTCTGTTTCCAGCCTGTTGGGATTGTGCCTGTATTATTAATCTGGGTAAACATTTTAGCTAGTATAGGGGCCCACCGCACGGGGAAACATTTAAAGATTTCAGGGGGGATCATATTTTCCCCTGGTGCCTTACTCACGGTGAGAGCTGCAATCTACCTCTGACACAGATACAGGTGGCCAAAAGGGCAAGCAGGCAGTCTTCGAGATGAGTGAAGGGTGGTTCTCTATGGATGTAGCTCCATAAAGCCCACTGAAATGAGTATGCCATTCTTGTGTTGGAATTTGTCCAATAATAACTGGTCTAATCACATGCATACCAATGGAAACAATGTCCCAAAACTGCTTCTCGTTCTTGGTCTTCACAGCTAGGGCCAAATGACTCTATTGTGTTCTGTTATAAGTATCTTTTTTTTGTTTTAGGAGTGCCTTATAGGATGACCTCATGACTGCTAAGGTGTTGAGGGTACTAGTATTCTTATCTTTGAGTACCTGTTGGGAGAAATCCATTAATGCTTTCCGGGCAGCTCTACATTCTAAATCAAACCATCTGTTGGTTATTACCCTATTGGGACTAAAATGCTTATTGCAAACCAATTTGGGTCTCAAATTTTTAATGATGGTAATGTGTAAGATGTCTGGCTTAGCAACTAAGATGTCTTCGTGGAAGGCTTTGAAAGTGTTGCTTTCAAATAGCTGAACTATAGAAGCACTCAGATTAATTGACCATCGTATTCTCTGCTCTCCCACTCGGATTCCATTTAGATTTTGAGGGTGGTATGTGGGGAGACACATTTCAAAATTAAATAACAATAACAAAGGAAAATGGTCACTTTCAGCCCTACTGGTAACTTCTAGACTGTGAGTAATAGTAAGCAGGTTAGCAGAAACCGCAATATAATCAACTGTACTAGCTCCTCTATTGGTGACATAGGTATAGGCACCCAAAGTTTTGTCACAATGAGATCCATTAAGGCATTGCAGATGGTGCAGGGAAAGGATCTCGAAAAACCTCAGACCTGACTTGTTTGTTCTAGTATCTTGGGTGACCCTGGCAACCGATATATCTTGCGAGACCTGGTCAGTTAGTACCTTCCAGATGTTTTGGCCCCACCCTAGTTATATTTATTTACCCCCTGCTTTTCTCCTTGAGAGGACTCAAAGTGGCTTACAAAACTTAAAAGAGAGCATGGATCCTCCTTATAATTCAATATTCCATGTAGTTCTGTGAACTTCCTCTGGTAGGAATGTTCTGACAAACAATTTTTGGACCCTTTCTGTGAGGAGATTGTAATGCTCCTACAGAAGGTGATAGAATGAACCGATCCATCCCTGATACACAGAAAGTTCAAGATTCTTAATCATCTTCAAAAGGGATGAAGGCTTGTGCCCCATTTTGTATCTCAGGGTTGTCATTTCCTGTATTCCTTACAGTCTGTTCAGGATGGTCACCCTGTCAAATGTTCTGTCCCTCGTCCATGAACATGAGTGGTTCACTTCAATAGACTTATGGGACACATACTTTCCTATTCACCCTTCCAGCAGGCACTTCCTCTGCTCACATCAGGCTAGAATAGTATGAATTTTGCATCCTTCTTTTCAGCCTGGCAGTGTCCCAGAAGGTCTTTACAAAATCTTAGGCACAGTAGTGGCTTGGCTATACATCAAAGGAATCTCCATCTTCTAATAATTACAGAATTGGCGGATAGCCTCCATTTCTTTCCACAATGCCCTATAAGATGTCCACCTTGCAGTGTCTTTTCTTGGGGATCTGGGCTTCATGGGGAAAGTCCTCTCTATGTCCATCCCAGTGTATCCAGTTCATTTGAGCAGTGATCCATGAGGTCCAGAGCCTTCTTACCTGGGGACAGAGGATTCATCCTAAGGGCTTTGATACAGAAGCTTTCACAAAATGGATATGCCAAGGCCAGGACCATTCAGATCATACTAGGCCTCATGGCTGTGACTGCTATAATTGTCTCCTTTGCTTGGTTCCCACATGAGTGCTACAAATAAAGTTCTTGCACCATTTTGATCCAGAACAGCATAGTCCACCCATGTTTCTCAGTACATCACTTGGTTATTTGCAGATCTTTCCAATACCATGAGAGAGATGCCCTTCACCTACCCTACACCATCACTGCTGCTCACCACAGATGAATCCATAATGGGTTGGGGTGCCCATAGCCTAGACATGAAAATCATAGGATAGTGGCCCAACATTGAGAAGTCATATCAATGTCCTCAAATTGCTTACTCTATGGAATTCATTCTTGCATTCTGGAAACTTTTTTACCACAGTGCCATTCAAATGGCTATGGACAACATGATGGTAGCTTTCTACTTCAAGCAAGGAGGCATACATTCATGCCTCCTCCTTGAACTTACTGTTCAAATCTGGAACTAGTGCATTTGCAAGGACTGGCATTGCATCTGAAAGATGCAGACAGTGTCATCCAACCTAACCAGGATAACAACTTTCTCCTCCTCCCCACCCGAGAGGAAAATTTACTCACACCTCCTGTATCATCTTTTCTATCATTGGGGAACACCCAGAGTAGAGCTGTTCACATCCCTGTACTGAATATTATGTCAGTGTTACAGTCCTTATTTGTGGAGTTGAATCAAGCCCATACATGTGGAGCTAGAAAAAATCAGTCCTCTACCTCCCTACTATTAGTGCTGTGCCTCCCTATCTTTCAGAAAATCTTGGGAAATGTACTAAGCATGTATATGCAACTATGAATTCTCAGAAAGTTTTCCGTTGTCCCAACTGAGTGAAAGGTTAAAGGAGCAATATTGAATTGAGGCCAGGAGATAAACAGCTTCACTGCACCATTTGGGTAAAAATAAATGAAGAAATAAATAAATGCAGCACTGTCATAGGAGTTTACTACAGGACACTAACCAAGAAGAAGTGGTGGATGATGTCTTTCAGAAGTGAATTGTGATAGATGACAGCTCAGAGGTTGATGAGCAATTGATTGTGCCAGAAACAGAGCCAGTGATAGAGCAGACAATCTTGCTAGCACCCCCATCAGCTGAAAGACAAGCTGAGACGGAGTTGCTGCAGCAAGTGCCAGAGGGAAACGGGGTCAGCAGTGATTTAGGGGAATTAGATTCACCTTTGCCCCCCAGCTCTCAGTCACAGAGGATACAAAAGAGAGGGGCTCAGAGGGAAACAATTTTACTGAACCTGAGAAAAAAGAATGATGAGACACACCTGTTCTCCTCTGCTATATAAGTCTGTTGGCATGGCTTGCTGTTTGCTTGTAGCAAATTGCTACTCAAGCTCCCATGACCCTTGTATTCCACCTTTCTTGACTTTTTTGGACTGATCTTCAGCATTCTTGACTTTTTGGATTGACCATAGAATCCTAGAGTTGGAAGAGACCACAAGGGCCATCCAGTCGAACCCCCTGCTATGCAGGAACACAAATCAGAGCATTTCCAACAGAAGGCCATCCAGCCTCTGCTTAAAAACCTCCAAAGAAGGAGACTCCACCACACTCTGAGGCAGCATATTCCACTGCCAGACAGCTCTGACTATGAGGAAGTGCTTCCTGAGGTTCAGGTGGAATCTCCTTTTCTGTAGCTTGAATCCATTGCTCCTTGTCCTAGTCTCTGGAGCAGCAGAAAACAAGCCCACTCCCTCCTCAACATGACATCTTTTCAAATATTTAAATGTGGCTATCATGTCCCCTTTTAATCTTCTCTTCTGCAGACTAAACATATCCAGCTCCCTAAGCTGTTCCTCATAGGGCATGGCTACACGTTCCAGCATGTCGATATCCTTCTTGAATTGATGTGCCCAGAACTGGACACAGTATTCCGGATGAGATCTAACCAAAGCAGAAAAGAGTGGTACCATTACCTCCCTTGATCTAGACACCATACTCCTATTGATGCAACCAAGAATCGCATTTGCTTTCTTGGCTGCCGCATCGCACTGCTGACTCATGTTCAGCTTGTGATCTACCAAGACTCCCAGATCCCTTTCACACTGTTATCACAGTTATATGTCGAGTGAGAGCACTAGATATCCTGTTGATATTAAATAATTTGGCCTTTGCTTGACCTCTCTCTGCCACCTCACTCCACGTGTTTGCAGAGGCCTCCTGGACAAGCATGTACGGGTGTGGCTGTTAACGACTGTACATTCCCAAACCCCATTCAGGCAAGCACTTTAAGCCTCTCTGTTGCTGTAGGGAAAAACCTTCCTGCAAACCAGCTCTGCTGGGCTCGGATTTACACAAAGCCATGCAACCAAGAGCCAAGCCATTTCTTTATATCTGGCCATTAGCGAACTGGCCACGCTACTGTCTTAAGAGCAAAACCAATCATGCTAAACTTGACCTTTTCCAACTCCCTTGTCCAACTCCAAATTTCCTTTGTTCTCACCGAGCATGACATAGCCTGTAGGTAAACTCCACCCTATCAAAGGTCCCCACTTTTGGGACGTCTTCGGACTACTTTGGACTTCCATCCCGCCTTGCTGCCGGTTGTCTAAGGAAACTCCCCTCAGCGAGCCCCACTGAGCTTTCTTCCCTGGAAGCCCGCTTCTCTCCAGGACTACGAGACCAGGTGTCGTATTGCCTTTCCCGAAAGCTCTCAGTTTCTATTTTTCAGTTAGCTAGTTTATGTTTTGTCTTTTGTGTTTCTTGTCTTTAATAAAATATTGTTTGTTACTTTGAAAACCTTGTCTAGCCGCTCTCTGGCCCGACGCTGTATACATAGGGTTAAAAGATCCTTGCTAAAGTTACCCTGCCTCTCGTTTAGCCGAGAGAGTGCTCGAGCTAATTTCCCCCAACTTGTATTTTTCTCTGGTAATTTGGGTGTCCCCCAACACACAGGGTAATAACACATACTACTATCTAGCCATGTTTCCCCCATCCTATGTTTGTGCATTCCATTTTTTCTGCCAAGTATAGGACCTTACATTTTTCTCTGTTGAAATTCATTTTTTTAGCTTTGGCCCAGCTCTCCAATCTGTCAAGGTCATTTTGAATTTTGATCCTGTCCTCTGTAGTATTAGCAACCCTTCCCAATTTGGTGTCATCTGAAAATTTGATCAGCAAGCCCTCTACTCCTTCATCCAAGTCATTGATGAAGATGTTGAAGAGCACTGGGCCCAGAACAGAACCCTATGGCACCCCGCTAGTCACTTCTCTCCAGGCTGAAAAGCAGCCATAGATGAGCACCCTTTGGATTCGATCAGTTAACCAATTACAAATCCACCTAACAGTAGCCCTGCCCAGCCCGCACCTTACTAGGTCCTTTGCAAGAATGTCATGGGGAACTTTGTCAAAGGCCTAACTGAAATCAAGATATGCTACGTCTACAGCATTCCCTTTATCTATCAAGCTTGTAACTCTATTGTAAAAAGAGATAAGATTAGTCTGGCATGACTTATTTCTGAGAAATCCATGTTGACTTTTAGTGATTACGGTATTGCTTTCTAAGTAATTACAAACTGACTGTTTAATGATCTGCTCTAGGATCTTTCTTGGTATTGATGTCAGGCTGACCGGGTGATAATTATTTAGGTCCTTTTTTCCCCCCTTCTTGAAGATGGGGACGACATTTCCCTTCTTCCAGTTTGCTGACTTTGACTTTGGCTTTGGCTCAGCATTTCTACTAGACTGATAGCGCTGGACACTCCCTGCTGCCTCCTTCTCTCGGGCATGTACTATTGCTTTCCTTCCTTTGCACAGGCTAGAAGTTGAATTCTGACATGAATCTCATACCTCAAAGGTGCCAGAATTAGAAGTTATGAGAGACTTCATCATGATATCTTCTGGGAGACTAACTCTGCTAAATATAGGCTGTCTAAGAAATTCATGTTGTGTTTTGCAGATAATTTTGTATTTCAAAAAATAGAGAAAGAAACAACGAGATCAACAATCCTGGATTTGATCCAAACCAATAAGGAGGAGTTGGTCATTGGAATCTGAGTACTTGGTACTTTGAGGGAAAGTGACAGGATAATGCTAGAATTCCCAACTGTGGGGCTGACCAAAAAAGGAGTATATGGACCTTGAATTTCAGGAAAATTGATTTATTTTTTTTTTAGTAAAATAATATTACAAATGAACACAATTACAAATTAACACAAAAAAATCAAATAAAAAATACACATTGACACCCAATACAAAACACAGAACAATACATGTTAGTACTACCCTAGTTAGTACTAATCATTAAACACAAAAACAACACTAAAAATACACATAAGTAAGAATCAGTTCCTTCAATCATTGCAAATAGCTCTTCCAATATTGATTATACTTAACCTTCATTTAAGAAATTATGTTTCATTCAAGTAGTACATTGTTATTCTTATATTGTATCCCCAGCACTTTAATAATATTATGTAATTTATACAAGTCTCCTCTCTTGACTACTAAATAATATAATTAAATCTATAGTACTATCAAATCCTTGCCTAAATCATTCTTACTTAATAATATTACGAATCTTAGATCTTCTAACATTAATCTAGTATATATTCTAACTCTAAAATTAATTATTATTTGATCATAGCTTAAATCTCTAATGAAACAATGCCATAACACTTTAACCAAAAACAGTAACAATAAAAAATCTTCTAATATTACATAATGTCTTACTTATGCTATATGGAACTAAATCATATTATTATTTTAATATCTTAAAAACCTATTATCAATTCATCCTTTGTTTCATTTATATAGTCAATCAAAGGTTTCCATTTAAATAAGAAATTCTCATTCATTTGACCCTTTAAATCTGCTTGTTAGTTTAACCATTTCTGCTATTTTGGCCAACCTATTAAGCCGTCCATATCTTGATGGAATCTCCAACTTTTCCCAATATTTTGCTTACAATAATCTAGCTGCAAGTAACATGTTTTGTAGAATCATCTGCTGATTCTTTTTGAGCTTAGTATCTTCACCCCAAATACCTAACAGAAAGAATTCTGTTTTTTTAGAAATTTGACCTTTCGAATTTTTTTGCATCAGATTCTGAATATTACTCCAGAATTATTTAGTCTTGTTACAAGTCCACCACATATGAAAAAGAGATCCAGTATGATCCTGACACTTCCAACAAGTATTTTCCATGTTTTTATACATCTTAGCTAATTGTTCTGGTGTAAGATACCAATGGAACATAATTTTATAGTAATTTTCTTTAAGGTGAAAGCAGAAGATATTTTTTATTTCTTTTGTCCATAACTTTTTTCATTGATTCATATGAATGTTATGTCCAAAAAATTTTGCCCACTAA
This sequence comes from Ctenosaura bakeri, assembly GCA_948474755.1. NCBI lineage: Eukaryota > Metazoa > Chordata > Lepidosauria > Squamata > Iguanidae > Ctenosaura > Ctenosaura bakeri. Next base: position 208,762 of record CAOLHI010002897.1, read on the forward strand.
ATCATATATTCTTTAGCCTGTTTTTCCTCCATTTCAAATTTTAATAACTATGTATCTTTGCCATTAAATTATTCTCCTTTGCACGTAAAAATAATTCAAAATCTGATTTATTTATTTCAAAGTCTATTCTTCTTATCTTCTTAAATCTCAAGTAGAATTATCTGTGTGTAAGCCACTAAATATTTAGACCTTCTTCTTGTAGTTGTTGTAATGATTTCATTAACTAATCAGCCTCAGTCTTTGTCAACAAATCAGAGTAAGTTATCGAGTGCTAATCTGTTCTCATTTCTGTTCTATAAAAGTCCTCTTGTGGACATATCCAAAGCAGTGTTTTTGAATTTATTCTTGACTTGTATTTATTTCAAATTCTCAACAAATACAATGATTATTAAAAGCCACATTGACCTTGACTTTATCATACCATAAGTGTGCGTGCCATCCAAATCTTAAGTCGTGTCTTTCCAGATTTAAGAGTTTATTGTCTTCCAGTGTAATCCATTTTTTTCATCCATATCACAGCTGCTGCTGTGAAGTAAATCTTCAGATTTGGTAATTCAAGAACTCCTCTCTTTAGAATCTTGTAGAACTTTAAATCTTATTCTAGGGTTTTTTTTTTCCTCTCCAAAGAAATTTCCACAGATCTCTTTGCCATTGAATAAATGGAATTTCCTTAGTCAGTATAGGAAGCATTTGAAAAATAAATAACATTTTTGGCAAAACATTGATTTTTATTGCTGAGATTCTTCTTGGTAGAGATGAATTCAATTTTTGCTGTTTTTCAATATTCTCCTTAATTTCCTTCCATGTTTTAACATAGGGTTTTTCCCATATAATTGGCTGGAATTACCTGTTATATAAACACTTAGATGTTTAACTTTCTTCTCAATTTTAAAACCGGTTCTTAGTTGTAGTTCATCCTTTTCTCCCTTTTTCATATTCTTAGTTAAAATTTTAATCTTTTCCTTATTTATTTTAGAACCAGCTAATTGGCCAAATTCTTTCAATTCTTCTTGTAATTTTGTAATTGATTCCAATGGGTTTTGGAGCATAATCACTACATCATCTGTGAAAGCTCTTAATTTAAATTCTTCTTTTCTCATTCTTACTCCTCTTATATATCAGTATTTTGCCTGATGGCTCGATTCAAAATCTCCATTGCCAAAATGAACAAAAGAGGAGATAAAGGACAACCTTGTCTTGTCCCCTTTTGAATGGAAATAGGCCTAGTCAATGTTCCATCATTATTATTTTTGTCCATTGCTTTAATCCACATCAACATATTGGTTACAAAATCCATCTTTTCCAGGACTTTCAATAAAAACTGCCAATTCAAATTATCAAATGTTTTTTCTGCATCCAAAAATATCAATGCTCCTTATTTTTCATCATGACATTCAAAGTATTCAATCACATCTAGAACTATTCTCAAATTGCTCTTCATTTGTCTTCCAGGAAAAAAAAGTCCACTTTGATCTTCATTAATATATTTATTCATTAAGTTTTTATTCTTTCTGCAAAGATCAAAGTGAATATCTTATAATAATTATTCAACAATGAAATCAGCCTCTAATTCTTTGGTGATGTCAGATCTTGTCCTTCTCTAGGGATTAAAGGCACATTTGCATCTTTCCATGAGTCTGGAATTAAACCAGGTTCTAGCACATCATTCATTATTATCTGAAGTGGGAGCACTAATTCCTCTTTTAACATTTTATAATAAGAAGTACTCAATCCATCTGCTCCAGGAGTCTTGCCCAGATTTATTTTCTGAATGACTTGTTCAGTTATAGTAATCTTACCATCAGTCTGTTCTTTCTCTTCTTCTATTAATTGAGGTAAGTGTTGTTTCATGACATATTCTTCTATCTTAGAATTTTCCAACTCTTTTTTAATATACAATTTTGAAAAAATATTCATCGAAAATTCTTTGTAAATCCTTCTCTTTAGTAAATTCTTGATCCTTTTTTTAATTTCAAAATTATTCTTTTTTGTTGTTTCTTTCTTAATCTACATGCAAGCCATTTTTCTAGTTTAATTGCGTGTTCAAAATTTCTTTGTTTCAAAAACTTTGTTTTTTTCTCAGTTTCATCCATCATCAACATAGAAAGCCAGTTCCTTAATAGTTATATTTTTTTTTAGAATTCATTATCTGATGACTTCTTTAATTCATCTTTTTTCACCTTTTATCTAAATTTTACTGTGTCTTTTCCATTTGTTTTTTTCTTCAGATCTTTGTTTAACTAAATAAAATACTTGCTTGATTCCCAGACAATTCTGGTACTTGTTTCTTTGTTTAAATTTCTTTGGAAGAATTCTTTAATCTCAGTCTTTGTCTTCAACAAAATTTTTTGGTTGTTCAACAGAGATTCATTTAATCTCCATCTAAATTCTTTACCAGATATTTTCCCCTACATTATACAGGATTATGGTCGGAGAAGGAACAATGTCTACTTTTTTAATTTTATCAGTCCAGGTTTTGGATAGCCAGATCATATCTAATCTTGAATGAGATTTGTGTCAATCTGAGAAGAAGGCATAATTTTTCTCAGTTATGTGTTTAAGTCTCCAAATATCTATCAACTGCATGTTGTCAATCATTTCAAAAAATTCCATTGCTAATCGACCTTGTGATTTCTTAATCTCTTCAATAGAGGACCTATCCATGTATGGGGGATACAATCCCATTCCACTCACCCATTAAACAATATTTATCATATGACATTTCTGATAACAAGGTATTCAGTTTTTGAATTAACAAAGACTTTTGTGAAATTAGTACATAAACCCCCAACACAACATTTCTCCCCGTTTCCACACCCACAAACCTACCTTCATCATCTACCACAATTAACTTAGGAGATAACTTTGATTTTACATATAAAACAACACCATTTCTTTTAGTTTGACTTGCAGGAATAATTCTTCCCCCAGCCTTTTTTGAATTAAGAGTTTCTGGTCTCTATGGTGTATGTGTGTTTCTTGGAGGCAAATCCATTTAGTTTTTTCAAATAATGGAAAATCTTTTTCTTTTTGGGGGGTGTATTCACCTCATTAATGTTCAAAGTCAAAAATTTGTATTCCATTTTATGATTTTATGTGGGCAAGTTAATTTTATTTTTTACTGACATCAACATAAGTCCAATATCTTCATCACTCTGCTCATGGATAACTAAAGGTGAAGTATCTCCTGATGCATATGCCATTTTTTCTTGTTTAGCTACAACAATTATCTCTTTTTTGTGTTTCTTGGTGTTTGTGGGCCTCTTGTTCCTCCATTAGGTTCTCTCTCACATTCATCTTTATTAGCTCTTATGAAATTATTCATCTTATTGATAGAATCCAGTTAAAAGTGAAAATCAATCCTTTGGGACAGTCTCAGGTAAAGCAGATATTTTTCCTTCTCAATAAATTCACCAATGGATTATATGGCTTTCTTTTCCAGGGGAGGGGCCAAGATGGCAACGAGGCAGCAGCTGCTGTAAAGAGCTCCTCTGAAAGTTGTCCCTTTGTTATCTTTTTGATGCCTTTTTGCACAGTTTATTGTTTTGGATGCCAACCCATTTTGTTTTACATTTGTTCCCTCAGTGGGTGGCTCCCCAGAAGATGTTAGAGTTTTGAGCGAACATGCAAGAAAGGCTGAGTTTTATTGTTGTATGCCTACAAGGCCACCTATGAGCCGTTCTTTACACCTGCTTTCACCTGTAGTTTGAATCCGGGGGAAGAGAGCTGGAACCTTACTTGAAAAGGAAGAAAAGGACAGCAAGACAAGGAATTGCAGATAGATTAGCAGGAAGGACACTATGGGGAAAAGAAAGAAGAGACAACGTACTAGCTCTGCAACACAGGCTATACCCAAGCCTAAGAAACAGTTGAAAGTTGACAGCTACCTAACAAGCAAGCAAACATTTCCTGTAAGTAACCAAAGTAATCAAACTCCCTCTTATCTTTCTGGTAGACATAATATACTGGAGTGGGACTTGCAAGCAGAAATTGAAAGCCAACAACTCTTAGATTTCCCTTCTTTCGTGGAAAAGGTTGCTGGCGCCTCATTCCAACAGACCGCTGCCGTTTGCTCAGCAGCCGAACAGCTTTTGCAAGCCAAGAGTGCAAAAACTGGAACAAAAACAAACTTGACAAACTTAAAAAACAACAACTTAACTAATTTTTGATCTAGACAGTGCCTTTTGACAGCACAAACTGTTATCTATATTTTCAAGCAGCTGTCTTTAATTAAAACTAAAGTAGATTTTTTAAAGGAGAACCTAATAAAACTTACTGAATCATAGAAATGTAGAGTTGGAAGAGACCACACAAGCCATCCAGTCCAACCCCTGCCATGCACCTCAAAGCACTCCTAACAGGTGGCCATCCAGCCTCTGCTTAAAAACCTCCAAAGAAGGAGACTCCACTACACTCCGAGGCAGCATATTCCACTGCCGGAGAGCCCTGACTTTCAGGAAGTTCTTCCTGAGGTTCAGGTGGAATCTCCTTTCCTGCAGCTTGAATCCATTGCTCCTTGTCCTGGTCTCTGGAGCAGCAGAAAACAAGCCCTCTCCTTCCTCTACATGGCATCCCTTCAAATATTTAAACATGGCTATCATGATCCCTCTTAACCTTCTCTTCTGCAGACTAAACATACCCAGCTCAATAAGTCTATCCTCATAGGGCATGGCTTCCAGGCCTCTCACCATTTTGGTCTCCCTCCTTTGGAGGTCACCTCTTCAGCTTGACCATGTCCTTCTTGAATTGGGGTGCCCAGAACTGGACACAGAATTCAAGATGAGGTCTAACCAAGGCAGAGTAGAGTAGTACCAGTACCTCCCTCGATCTAGACACCATACTCCTATTGATGCAGCCAAGAATTGCATTGGCTTTCTTGGCTGCTGCATCACACTGCTGACTCATGTTCAGCTTGTGGTCTATTAAGACTCCTAGATCCCTTTCACATGTACTGCTATCCAGCCACATTTCTCCTATCCTATATTTCTGTATTCCATTTTTTCTACCTAAGTGTAGGACCTTACACTTCTCTCTGTTGAATTTCATTTTGTTAGCTTTGGCCCAGCTCTCCAACCTGTCAAGGTCATTTTGAATTTTGATCCTGTCCTCTGGCATATTAGCAACCCCTCCCAATTTGGTGTCATCTGCAAATTTGATGAGCATGCTCTCTATTCCTTCATCCAAGTTGTTGATGAAGATATTGAACAGCACTGGGCCCAGGACAGAACCCTGTGGCACCCCGCTAGTCACTTCTCTCCAGGATGAAAAGCAGCTGTTGGTGAGCATCCTTTGGGAATGTTCAATCAACCAGTTACAGATCCACCTAACAGTAGCCCTGTCCAGCCCACATTTTACTAGCTTCATTGCAAGAATGTCATGGGGAACTTTGTCAAAGGCCTTACTGAAATCGAGATATGCTACATCAGCAGCATTCCCTTCATCTATCAAGCTTGTAACTCTATCATAAAAAGAGATAAGATTAGTCTGACATGACTTATTTCTGAGAAATCCATGTTGACTTCTTGTGATTACCGCATTGCTTTCTAAATGATCAGAAACTGACTGCTTAATGATCTGCTCCAGGATCTTTCCGGGTACTGATGTCAAGCTGACTGGGCAATAATTATTTGGGTCCTCTTTTTTCCCTTCTTCAAGATGGGGACAACATTTGCCCTCTTCCAGTCTACTGGAACGTCTCCTGTCCTCCAAGATTTCTCAAAGATTATAGCAAGAGATTCCAAAATGACCTCTGCCAGCTGTTTTAATATCCTAGGATGCAATTCATCTGGCCCTGGAGACTTGAATTCATCCAGTGTGGCCAGGTATTCCTGTACCACCTCTCTACCTATTATGTGCCTCATTTCCCCTGCTTCCTCACCTGCTCCCCAACCGCCAGGTTGAGTGCTTGTATCCTTCTGGGAAAAATTGAGACAAAGAAGGTGTTAAGTAGTTCTGCCTTTTCTCTTCCTCCTGTTAGTAATTTGCCATCTTCTCTGCTCAGCGACCCTCTTGTCTCCTTCTTTTTCCTTTTGCTGCAGACATATTTACAAAAGCCCTTTTTATTGTTTTTAATGTCTCTGGCCAGCCTAAGTTCGTTCTGTGCTTTAGCCTTTCTGACCTCCTCCCTACATTTCCTAGCTACTTGCTTAAATTCTTCTTTGGTGGTTTCCCCCCTTTCCCCCATTTTCTGTACATGTTTCTCTTAACACTTAGCTCAGCTGAGAGTTCTTTAGTCAATCATTCTGGTTTCTTCAGATGCCTTCCATTTTTCCTCCTTATTGGCACAGTTTTAGACTGTGCCATCAGTATCTCCTTTTTAAGGAACTCCCATGCCTCCTAAACTCCTTTCCCTTTCACTATTCTTGACCATGGAATTCCAGCCAGCAGCTCCCTAAGTTTACAGAAGTCCGCTTTTTTAAAATCTAAAATGAGTGTCTGGTACACTTATCTTCTCCTTCCCACTGAATGCCAAATTCCAATAGGGCGTGGTCATTCCCCCCTAAAGATCTAACCATTTCTACTTCATTAACAAGGTCATCCCTGTTGGTCAGGATCAGATCTAGAATATTTGATCCCCTTGTGGCCTCCTCCACCTTCTGGACCATGAAGTTGTCTGCAAGACAAGCAAGAAACTTGCTGGACCTTGCTGTCTTGGCAGAGTTTGACTGCCAGCATATATCCGGGTAATTGAAATCTCCTATTATTACTGTATCTCCCTTTTTTGAATGTGCAGCTGAAAATTAGCAAAAAGACTCTTCTGCAAAAGCTCAGATCTTCTGTATAATGTGTACTGCAAAATTGGGGAATAAGGAAGTTATGGGCAATTCTATCCCCACTTGGGGAATTAAGAATAGGAAACATGAGGACCAAAGTCAGCTGACTACATATATGAAGAGGAGGGACAAACAAATATGTTGTGACTACACACTAAAGAGGAAAAGGCATTCAAACTGCAATTATTACCTTCAGCCCAATCAAATCACTTTACAAATATCAAATAACAGAGTTAATAGAGGACGATGGAAATCAAAAGAAGCAATAATTCAATCCTTAAGTCAGCTGCTATGCTGTGAAAGGCAGTGGGTTGATCTGTGGACCACTGAATG